>CM039120.1:11924436-12054363 GCA_022036555.1 Microstegium vimineum
GTGCTCGCACACGTAGTATCCACAGAGGACAGATCCTGCTGGTTGCTTGTGACACTATAAAATAGAAAAGTGGTTATTTATAGATCCTCACACACGTAATATACCCACATAGTACATGTATGATCTGTATTCGTAAGAGTAAGTTTTCATACTTACCGGCCAGTCATATATAACTTCCAATGGCTCTTTTTCTTTTTTCTTCGATTCAAGCCTTCCATCGTTGATTATATAAAACCACCATGCCCTACGAACTCGAATACAATCACTATGTTAATTATTCTTAAAATCTCATAATGCAAAAGTATATGTGCATATCTCGACTTACATCTCTAGCATCTCAATGAAATGTGCATAGCTTGATGGTGCGTAATTTGCGGAGTCTAGTACCACCACCCTTCCTTTTTTAGGATAAATGCATGACGACGCAGATCCAGTGGTCCCTGCATGAATCAAATTCATGATACATTTGTGCATTGAAATTATGTAGTTTGATCACCCAAAGTTATACGGTGTCACTACCTAAACTCATATACTTACCCAAAGTTGTACGGTGCCACTATCGATTTCCTGTCTTAATACTTATTCATACACTTTGAAATGTAGACGACGTACTTGGCTTCAAATTTAAACTGTAATTGTCTCTTTTTTGTGGCCCGTGCTTCACCTTCTAAGCCTAATAAATCGTCGTTGTTTTCCCGATTCTGAAGGTGTGCATTTCTTCGCATATATCAATTGGGTTCAGATAGACAATCCTATCCTCGGCACAATAATCGAGGTCCTGACCGTAAGTCTGCTCCTGCTCATCAAATAACATTCTACAAGGCACATGCATATGTCAGATATTGAACATTTACAACTACAATGCATGTCAGATATTGAACATTGATGTAACTACAATGCATGTGTAACTATGTAACACTTACAATGCAAACATCGTTATGATCTATACGTCTAGTCTCTCGAGGTTCATCATCAACCAAATGTCTTCAAAGCTAATCACATATAGATTATGATCACTTTAAAATGTCTTATGTGGTATAGACATATTGATGGTGTGAATGCCAGCAGAACAGGCTCTCATGTACTAGTCATGTAGCCTTTTTATATTGTTTGGGACTTTTTGGAGTTTCTCCCAGCTTAGTGGAGGCTTTCCCACCACATAGTTTTTAGGCACAGACTTGTAGTCTTCCCAAGTTGGCACCTTGAATTTGCAGGGAATTACCTTAGGCACCGGTTGCGCTGACTTCTTGAGCTCAGACAATTCGAGGACTTCACTAGTGCGTTTTTGCCCAAGTCCTTTCAAAAATCTAGTCGTGCCAGCTGTTTTTTTCTTTGGCTCGAAGGAGGAAATCAACTTTTTTTTACCGGAAAATGCTATGGGGGAGATCCCCACAGCGAGCTTTTATAAAAGAGGAACATGGGAACAAAGTTTGGATTACAACTTGGGGATAAGAAACTTCTTCTTTGGCGGCGCTGGTGGCTCCAGTGTTTGTTTAGGATCTTTGGGTTGAGGGAAGGTGTGGATTTTTGTGGTGGAGGTGGCAGAGGTGATGTTTGTGGCGTAGATGGTGTTAACTGTGGTGGAGGTGATGAATATGGAGGAGGTGACGGAGGTGGCGAAGGTGATGACTGTGGCGGAGGTGACGGAGTGTAACACCCCGGGTGTTAATCTTGTTAATAACTTAATTAAAAATTTGATCATGTCATCATATGCATTAAGCATCATTCATTTGTTTGAAAACCTGGATATGCATTGAACTAAAATGAGTTACTTGCTTGTGTTTGATCATTTGTTTGAATGCAGGTCATCTTTTCAAATTCTCAAAAATTAAAATTTGAATCCAGACCCTTTTCTCCGAGGGGGTGGATTAAACCCTAAACATGATTTTCAAAATCTATAAAGTTTTTGCTTGTGGTTGTTTAAGAAAAGTTGTAGATCTTGAAGTTTCGAGCTTATTTCGTGTTCAAAGTTTTTCCTGAAAACCCCTGGAAGCTTGAGCATTTTGCAAAGTAGACACAGGGTCAGTTCTGTCCTTTCATCGAGCAGCTGCATGGCAGGGTCATTCTCGACGGTGCCCGACGCCGACACCTGTCCAGGGACGCACGTCTTGTCGAGTGTACGTGGCAAAATCACGGAACCCGTTGCCGTCTTTAAAAGCGGGACACCGTCCTCTTTGTTTCCCTTTCCACGCCACACCACCGCGCTGCTCTGCTCTGCGTTGTTCCGCCGAGCACTCCACCTCCATTGACGAACTCGTCCGAGCTCGTTAGCTGCTGCCAATCACTCAATCTTTCGTCATTGTCTTCGCCTTGACCTTGCGCATCCTCGGGGTGAGTTAGTTGAAGCCTTCGAGCCTGCATTCGTTCAGCATGGATCCGTCGTCCTCAGCTCCGACGAGACCGCCGCCGCTCTGGTTCGTCTTCGACCAGGCTACGCAGGAGCTGCATTGACTTTGTATTTTGTGTTTCTTGCTCCTTGTTCATCCCTGATGCTTGTCGGTTCTCCGTTTTGCAAATGGTGGACCGTAGCTCCAGGAATATCTTCGTTGCCGCGCAGTTCTTCGTCTCCGCCGGCACATTCTCCATCGACGGTCGTCTCTGCTTCATCTCCGGCCACGCTTGCTTGTTCTTCGTGACCAGGGTGAGCTCCTCGACCTCTCCGCTGTACTCGTTTATCCCTGTATCGAGCCTTAGAGCTCTGTCCTCGAGCGCTCGCCGCTGTTCTTGTTTGGCGCGGCGGTGTGTTCGTCGTCTAGCCGTTGCTGTTGATCTTTTTGAGATCTGGGTCTTGCGCTAGCTTCGCCTAGCCGTCCTGAGTCAGTCTCGAGGGGTAGTTGCCCTCGAGCGCGTGCGTGTTCTCTTCGGCGCGCGTCGCGTAGATCCCCGCCGACCGCCAGTGCCGTCGACGAGGGTGTTGCGTTCCGTTTTGAGTTCGCCTCGTGCGCGTTTCACATTGTTTGGGGGCCGCTTAGCTCTCTAGAGTTGTTGGTTGTTTCGTTTGAGGTCTGATCGAGGCCTAGTGTCTCTGCTCGAGGCCTAGCTCCTTTGATTGAGGCCTGTGTCTGTCGGCATGTGTGTGCGGTCGAGCTCAGTTCACCGCCATGGTCGTCGACGAGGTTGGCTGTGTAGGTTTTAGCCTCGTTTCGGTGGGCGTTTTGCTCGCGGTTGTCTTCTGAGTCGCGATCGAGGCCTAGCCTCTTGATCGAGTGTCGATCGAGGCCTAGCGTCTCTGTTCGAGGCCTAGTTGCGTCGACCGAGGCCTAGCTTCTCTGATCGAGGGTCGGTCGAGGCCTAGTTTCATCGATCAAGGTCTTTCTTCATCGATCGAAGTCTCCTTTCTTTCGATCGAGGTCTCTCGTCAGCGATCGAGGGTTAGTTCTTCGATCGAGGTGTGTTCTCGATGGTGTGCAATCGGTCGAGCCCTGTCCGACCGTCAGCACCCTCGATGAAGCATCTCTGAGGGTTTTTTTGGGTCGTGGCGCGCCTCGTTGGGTTCAGCTCGGCAAGCCGAAGCAGGTTCGAGGGGTAGCCGTTCGGTTTGGTCACCGACGGCGACTCGCCGCCGTGTTTTGTGGTTCTCGACGCCGCCGCTCGAGCGTCTGTGCCGCTAACGGTCGAGACCTAGCCTTCAGTGGGTTTTGTGCAGGGTTGTTTCGGTTTCCCTGCTAGTACAATTTTTAATCCTGTAAGATGTCCAGTTTAGTTATAAAATGTTTAGAAACCCTAATACCTTTAGGCTTTGAAGTGATTTTGGATTATTTGGTACATATGGTCATTGTCCAGTGACAAACACAAGTTGGACATGCTTGATGTAATGTTGCTTGCTCAGTTCTTTTGGATGTAATGATTAACTTAGATAACCCAGATAAATAGGGTTTAATTAATTTGCTTTCTAACCTAGTGTTGCTTTCCTTCATGAAGGGGAGTAGTACTCAGGGTGTAATCTGTTTTAGTCTTCTCTTATGAGCATGCTTGTTTGAGTTGAGCATCATTTTTCTATTCAAGCATCATCTAAGACATGTCATTTATCGTGTAGATTGTTCGTTGGTTGGGTTGGATACCTCCAGTGAAGGGGTTTTCTCTCTTGAATCTGAGCCCGAGTTCGTTTATCCCTCCAACCAAGGCAAGCCCCGGTGCATTCAAACACTTCCTTGTATTTAAAATGTTTGCTTTAAATACACTTATGTTCATACTATTGCATTACGGTATTCAATCAAATTCCTACTTGATGCATAGCCTCACCTTGAATTATTTATTCTTGTACCTTGACACTGTTTTAAAAATACGATTGTTGCTTTATGCTGCTTAGCAATGCTTAGACCGATAGAGTCAGATGATTTCCTGTCATCTGCGAGAATAGGTGGTAACCTGTTTGCTTCGGCAATGGTTCTGTTTTCGAGATGAATAGCGGATTGCTGCGGCAAATGGCTATGTCCTCTTGATGGAAGTAATAATCTGAGACCGGGCGGACACAGTGTTGGAGAGCCACCAGATGTGGATATCTGGTGAGCGGGTTCTTTCCGCCTGTGTCGATTAGGAACCGTCCGTTGTAGACGTCCAAGGGTTGTGACTTTGGAGTACTTATCACATACTCCGAGAAGCTGGACTCTGGCTATTCTCGCTTGAAGAACGGTTAACCCGCACTGGGAGTGGAGAGATGGCGAGAGTAGTGTGTACCGTCCAAGTTAGCGAACTGGATGGAGGTGTACTGTGCTCTCGGGTGGCGGAACCCCGGTCTTGGCGAGAGGATCCAGGGAAAGGTAGTCATATGCGTGCTTTAAGCGGCTGTATATGCCGTGTGATAGGGAAGCCCCAGCTGGGATAAACCGGTTCGAATCGTCGTGTTCCTCGGATATGGAAACATGACCCTGTCCTCTACCGCGTAGTAATACACTTTAACTGGATACTTGTTGGATCCCTTCGTGGATGTTTATTACCTTGTTATCGATCATACATCTAGGTCGATACTTGAGTAATCTTATGGATAACATAGATGATTTCAATTCTTTTTATAAATGCTCATTTATGCAAAATACTTGATTCTTGCAAACCACACCTTGAATCCTATGACTTGCATACTGTTTTGTCCACCAAATACTTTTCTTTGTCGGATAAGTCTTGTGGAGTACTCCCGTACTCAGGGTTTGTTAACCCATGTTGCAGATGAGGATCACAACCCGGTGTGTGTGGCTCCTTGCTGCATGACCGTGGTCAGTGTAGATGAAGATGAAGAATAAACTGTCTTTACTTGACTCTTGGGCAAGAGTACCTCGGTTGTTCGTTCTTTCTCTATCAGCAGCTTGATGTATCTTTATCGTATGACCCTAAGTTATGTTTCAAAACTTATGGTTTGTAATATGACTTTAAATTTCCGCTACTTTGATGTAATATAAAAATTTCGTATTACTTCTGTCATGATTGTAATGAGGTGATCCTGTTCGGAAAGAGGTGGATGACCCGCTGCAAAGTGGCGACACCTGATGGGCTAATTAAGGTTTGGATCATCTGTTGGGATTAAGTGGTTAATCCTGACAAGTGGGCCCTATCTTAAGAGGTTCCGTCTCATGGAGGTGGGCTCGCAAGAGAATGGATTGGTGATGGTGGTAGGTTCGGAAGAGGATCAGTAGGTTCTGATGACTCCTCAACTGCTATCTCTTGCGAGGATGGTGGCGGATCCCTCAGCTGGACGTCTCGCCGAAGCCAAAGAATGAAATTGTTTCTAGCCTGTCTGAGTTTCTCAATGTCCTCGGGACCGGGGATGTCTAAAATCTCGTCCTCATATCCTTGGACCATGGTCGATACTTCTACTCTACAGTAGTCTTCAGGAATGTCACCACCGTGGTACTTGCATCATGGGATCGCTTTGCCCGTGGTTACTTCCCTTGTACGATGATTGTTAATGTCATATCTTATGACTAGGGAGCAAGCCACGAGAGTAACAATGTCGTCAACCGGATATTGAACCTTATTCCCTGTAGATGCGACACTGCTTGGTACCTCGGCAACGGTCTGCTGGGACACCACTGGGACTAGCTGCATCTGGGGTGCCTGAGTCCTCATTTGTTGATTTGACACCACACTCGCCAGTTTTTGCATCAAGTCAGCAGGAGGATCATCTAGCAATTTCTACATAAACTCTGTGAACTCTTTTTTAGCCTCCTCCTTTAAATCGCTAGCCATTTCTTCCTTATATCGATCACGTTTCCCGTACTCACCTTCCCACTGAGGGCCGAATCCATCCTTCCATCCTTCTTTGGATGAGACGCCTCGAACACAGCCAGGATGCTCGGGGTTACCCAGACCCTCACTAAGGATGTCCATCTCTCTTTGTGGCTTGAATGTACCTTCATGTTGCTTGGCTGCCACCGCAAAGATTTTCTTTGCTACTTCTTCAACCTTAGGGTCATCAAAGGACAAATCGCTGTCGATTTCCTTTGGTTTTCGAGCCCAAATCCAATTCGCGGACCTTTCACCAACTTGTTCGGACAGCACCGGTAACCCTTTCGCCTTCTTAGCAGCCTCTTTTTGTTGTCATTTGGGAGCCTAACGCTGATAACCACCTGAGCCTAGACTGTGGTGGTACTTATTCTTCTTTGCGAGAGCGGAGTTGGCTTCGCTCAGAGATACGAATTCTGGTTCTTTCCTCTGCTCTAGAAAGACCGCCCACTGGCCTTTAGTAATATTGTACGTTGTTGTAGGGTCCAACCCTTTCTTGGCAAACTTGGTATTCAACTCAGACCTCTAGTTTCGGAAATTGACCGCACACTACTTCAATGTATAGTCCTTTATCAGTGCCTCTGGTATGGATCGAAGAAACTGGAATCTCATTTTTAATTTTTCCCAAATTCTTGTCTTGTCATCCTCCGACACAATGGACCAGTTCTTGTTAGTGACATCAAGAAAGTCCCTAACACAGAAGTCAATTGTGTTCTGGTACTTGGATAGGGCCTCCAAAGGAGTTGTGGGATGTTCGGTTGGGCTGACTTCTAAGATGGCATATACGTCGTCTGGAAACTTGTTCAATCCTCTCTCGCCTCGTTTGCTACTGCTCCGCTTCCTTTTCCTTGATCTCTCATTGCTCGTCGTCGCAGTCGGTTCGGGTGCGTCTTCGGTACGTTGTGAGATCAACTCTTCCATCTAAGTCAATGCCCTCTGAATATAAACATTGTGAGTTTAATGGTGATGCTTTTAATAGATATGTAATTAAATAAAAACATGAAATCATATAATTAACTCCTCGGCTTCTGGATCATAATCAGGTTCATGGTGTAATTCACGTTCAAATTGTTCTCGAGCCTTCCTCACTTCAGGACGCTCAAAGTCGTCGCTAGGGCTGCAATTGTTCTCCGGAGTTGTTTGGTTCCCTTCTTCTTCCTCCATGGGGTCGGACGACTCCAGGCCTTGCCCCGTTTGGTGGGTATCTTGTACTTGCTCTGTGGGGTCGGACGACACTAGGTCTTGCCCCGTTTGGTGGGTGTCTTGTACTTGTTCCGTGAGGTCAGACCTTGGGGCTTGTTCCGTGTGAACGGACCCTTGTGCTTGGTCCTTGCTTGGAGATGTCATCGTGGAAATCTAATAAAGGATATGCATTTATAGATTTTATATATAACTTATATGTATTGGAGGCATATATAATTAAGTTATTATAATCACATACACAAACTTGAATATATACATACATATACTAAGAAATGAATATATGTACAAGAATTTTGGTAGCTTGAATATATGTCTGCTCTCGGTTTTATAACAAACTTGAATGGAGACATACATATATATATATAGATACACATATACAAGAATTTTCTATTAGAAGAGGTATAATACCTAAGAAATGAATACATACAAGTATATATAATATCATCAAGGGAATGATAGATTAATAATACAAAAATATACATATATATACATATACATATACATATAATACATACAATCATTTAAATATATATTGGAAGCATATATATAATCATTTAAATATATATTGGATGTATATTATAATTACATCAAGGGAATGAGAAATAAAAATTACATCAAAGGAAATAATTAGTACATCTAGTGTATATGAATTTATATGAAATACATAATATTTAGTGTCAAAATAAATTTCCTCTCCTCTTTCTCGGCCACTGGCCCAGCAGCCCTCCCCTTACCCGCAGCCCTCCCTTGCTCTCTCTGACACGCGGACCCACCGTCAGCCGCACACCTCTCTTCTTCCTCGTTGCTCCACCGCCGCCGCCGCCGCCTCGCTGTGCTCCACCGCTCCACATCGCACGGCCCCCGTTGCGCCGCTGCGCTCCACCGCCAAGCACCACCAGTCCACTGACCCCGCGCCCACCAGCCGCACCCCGCCCGCCCCCGGCACAGGCCCGCACCTCTCCGGCCCACGCGCGTGCGGGAGCGCCACAGCTACGCACACGAGGAGTGCCACCGCCACGCGCGGCCGCCGAGGAGCGCCACAACCGACACGCCACCACGCCTCGCGCGCAAATGCTGCCGCCGCCACGCCGCCACAGAGAGGGAGAAGAAGAGGCAACTACCCCGGCTCGCGCGAAGAAGTGCGACGGAGATGGCCGCCGACGGCGGGAAAGGCGGCACAGCGTCTTGTGAAGAAAATGGATAGCCTGACGGGTTTTCGAAGAAGGCGCCATCGGACTTGGAAAAAATTCGGGCTCGAGCGCGCCTTCAAAATATGGCATTTCCTACGGTTGGTATTGACCACGCGCCTATAGAAATGGTATTTCTACAGGCGGTGGTCAATGCAACCACCTGTAGAAATGGATGTAGAAAAGAATTTGCAAATATATAATTTCAAAAAGCTTCAAAAATTCATATCTTCAGAAATATGAATCCAAAATTAGTGAAATAAATTTTGTGGTGTTTGTCCCTATGTTTAGGGTTTAGGGTTAAGTGTTTAGGGTTTAGGGTTTAGGGTTTAGTGTTAGGGTTATGGTTTAAGGGTTAAGGTTTAAGGGTTTAAAGTTTAGGATTTAGGGATATACATGTTTTAAATATGGAATGATATGTTTGAGATACTTTTATATGTATATATATTTATAATGACCCTAATTTAATCTATTTCTAATATTTCGATTAATACATAGGGTTCATCATCTCGGGATTATAGAAATAGATTGCAATTATGTGAAATAAGCATAGGGTCTCACACGTAGAAACAAAAATAGGGTCTCCACATGTACAAACATAAATAGGATCTAACATTGTAACATAAATGGATTACATGGCAAATAACAAAAATAATCTAGGCAGCTATACTATTCTTCCTTGTCCATCGTGGCGCACCCAAGGTAGCGATTTCTGTGAGATGCTTCATTCAACACTCCTTATTTTTACTGGATGGTCATCTATAAAGAGACACAATTCATCCAGGTCAGATACACCATCAACCCCTATAGCTTGTTGCTTTCCAGGAATAACTACATGCTTCGGCTTGTCAGTACTTTTTTCTCATTAGGACAAAGGATCTGTTTAGCATAGAAGACATGTGCAACACGGTTAGCCATTATCCATGGATCATCTTTGTAGCCTACCTTACTTAGATTAAGAACTCTGACCCCATAGTTGTCCACTATGACATGTTTGTCTTCAACCCATTGGCATCGAAACATAGGGACCTGAAATGTACCATAGTCTAGCTCCCATATGTCATCAGCGAAGCCAAAGTATATAGTTTCATCCCTAGTTTCAGAGTCTAAGGCATCACATCGAACTCCACTGTTTTGTGCAATGCTCTTTTGGTTCTTGGACATGGTACATAATGTGAAGCCACTAATGTCATATCTTTGCCATGTTGTGACCTGGCGTGATGGTCCAGAAGCCAACACCTTGATGGTGCATTCCTCAATTGTTTCCCCCTCTGGAATGTCAAGCTCCCTTAGCCATGAGGTGAACTTATTCTTGTGTTCCTTCATTAACCGCTCATCTGTGTGCCCATGATTATGTCGGCAAAGCTCATCAATATGTTGCTCGATGAAATGCTCCATTATCGAGAGTTGATGTAGGATGATGTGATGTGCCTCGAGGACTGAATTATAATCTTGCGGGACTAATGATTTCTTTCCCATCCTCCCTCTTCCATTCAGTCTACCCTCATGTCTTAACGGAGGCAAACCTATTGCATCTAGTCTTTTAGGATGTTGTTGCAGAATGGACCTCTAGACTCAATTGCCTCTTCGGTTAAGTACCCCTCTACCATGGATGCCTCAGGACAAGCACGTGTCGATACATAGTCATTAAGTGTTGACATGAAACGCTCATACGTCCACATCTCATGTAAATACATGGGACCCAGTGCCTCTATCTGTGGAACCAAGTGCACCATAAGGTGAACCGTAATATCGAAAAATGCTGGAGGAAAACACATCTCGAGCCTTCCTCACTTCAGGATGCTCGAAGTCGTCGCTAGGGCTCCAATTGTTCTCCGGAGTTGATTGGTTCCCTTCTTCTTCCTCCATGGGCCTTGCCCCGTTTGGTGGGTATCTTGTACTTGCTCTGTGGGGTCAGACGACCCCATGTCTTGCCCCGTTTGGGGGGTGTCTTGTACTTGCTCCGTGGGGTCAGACCTTGGGGCTTGTTCCGTGTGAACGGACCCTTGTGCTTGGTCCTTGCTTGGAGATGTCATCGTGGAAATCTAATAAAGGATATACATTTATAGATTTTATATATAACTTATATGTATTGGAGGCATATATAATTAAGTTATTATAATCACATACACAAACTTGAATATATACATACATATACTAAGAAATGAATATATGTACAAGAATTTTGGTAGCTTGAATATATGTCCGCTCTCGGTTTTATAACAAACTTGAATGGATACATACATATATATATAGATACACATATACAAGAATTTTCTATTAGAAGAGGTATAATACCTAAGAAATGAATACATACAAGTATATATAATATCATCAAGGGAATGATAGATTAATAATACAAAAATATACATATATATACATATACATATAATACATATAATCATTTAAATATATATTGGAAGCATATATATAATCATTTAAATATATATTGGATGTATATTATAGGGAGAAAATACATGGGACCCAGTGCCTCTATGTGTGGAACCAAGTGCACCACAAGGTGAACCATAATATCAAAAAATGCTGGAGGAAAACACATCTTGAACTGTGACACTGTCTCCCTGCAAATTCCTTAAGAGATGTCAACTCATCACAGTCGATCACCTTCTGTGAGATCCTATTGAGGAAGTAGCACAACCGTGTGACTGTAACCTTTATCCACACTGGATTTATAGCCCTGATGGAAATAGGGAGGAAAGTAATCAGCATGGCATGGCAATCATGTGAGTTGTAGTTGGTGAGTGTAAGGTCTTTCATTGACACAATACTTCATATGTTAGAGCAGAATCCAGATGGGGCTTTCAGATTCTTCAACCACACACACATTGAATGTTTCTCATCATTGCTAAGGTTGTAGCTTGCTACCGGGAGATGGTACTTCCCATTTTCTAGAAGAACAGGGTGAAGTTCTTTTTTATGTCTAATTGTACCATGTCCAGGCGTGACTTTAGTACTTCCTTTGTCTTGCCTTTTATGTCTAGCAAGGTTCCAATTAGGCTTTCAAACACGTTCTTCTGAACATGCATACCATCTATCGCATGGTGTACGTCTAACTCCGGCCAGTACGACAAATACTCGAAGAAAATAGATTTCTTCTTGAATGTAGCCCTTGGAGTTGGTTTGACATTCTTTCTAGGTTTTTCGTCTGTTGTCTTCTTCCCAAAAACAAATTTAAGGTTCCTGACTATGTTGAAAACTCTTTTGCCTTTATTGTTACCTAGCGGGGCAGTAGACTGTAGTTTAACGTTATTGTTGAAGTACTTATCCATCTTTTTCTGGTGGTACCTGTGTCCTTTCGATAAGAAACATCTGTGCCTCATGTACACTATCTTCTTAGATGTAGTAAGGGACACGTGAGCGGTTTCATCTATGCATACCACACAACCAACCTTTCCCTTGAACTGCCCTGATAATGTGAAGAGAGCAGGGTAATCGTTGATCGTAACAAAGATAATTGCTCTCAATATGAATGATTCTTTGCGGTACTCGTCCCACATTTTGACACCTGTTTCCCACAGTATCTTCATGTCTTCCATTAAGGGCTTCAAGAAAAAATCCATGTCAACTCCAGGCTGTGTAGGTCTACAGATAAGGATGGTTAGCATGAGGTACTTTCGCTTCTGCATCAACCATGTCGGAAGGTTGTAGATGGTGAGGATCACTGGCCATGTGCTATGTGTGCTGCTCCTCTTAGCAAATGGATTGATCCCGTCAGTACTCAGTGCAAACCTATCATTTCTGGGTTCCTTTGCAAAGTCTTTGTGGTTGTTATTGAAATCTATCCACCGCTTGCCATCGGTTGGGTGCCGAAGCTTCCTATCATCTTTGATGTGCTCATCAGAAGCATGCCAGCTCATAAGTTTGACATCCTCTAGGTTAGCAAACAAACACCTCAATCTATCGACCATAGGCAGGTACCATATCACCAAAGCAGGGATCTTTTTCTGCGCATAATAGTCTACTTCTTCTTTTTCTTTGCTCGTGGGTTTTGAACTCTGTTGGGTCTTCTTTCGCTTCTTTCCTTTACAAACCGAGGCAGCACAGTGTTCCTCTTTGTAGTCTTTATTCGTTTTGTACCTACTTGCATTACACTTTGGACAGCTCTCCTTGTCCTTATAAGCGTCACCTCGATATAGGATACAGTGATTTCTACAAGCATGGATCTTCTCAACACCCATCGTGAGTGGACTGATTAGCTTCTTTGCGTAGTACGTGTTAGCAGACACTTTGTTTTCCTTTGGAAGCATGTCTGTGATAATACTCAAGAATGCATCAAAGCCAGCATCAGAAAGACCAAACCTAGCTTTGCATACCAACAACTTTAGCACCGAACGCAAGGTCCTGAACTCTTTGGTGCAACCCTTAGACTCATCGTACAAAGGCTCTTCTATTGCCTTCATCAGGGCCTCCATACCTTTGTTTAAGAACATTGATGGATCTTCTGCATGACGACACAACATTGCCTCTAGGAATTCTGCATCTTCCGTAGCCATATTATTTTGCATCACATTAGTTATGACGCCTTCAATTTCTCCAGCGAAACCATGATCAGGACCATCGGTGACAAGTTGTTGTCTATCATGTACGAACTGATATCCACCGTCAACAAGCATATCTAGACCATCGGCGTCGATAGTTGCATGACTAACTGTTGTATAAGGCACAGAGCTACCGTCTCCATGCTTTGTCCAAATCAAGTAATCCTTCATAAATCCTCGGCGGACAAGATGAGAAAGGATTTGTTGATGGTCATCAAATACAACAACATTCCTGCAGTCCATGCATGGACAATGTATGTGCGTCTTCTTTGTTCTCCAAGCATGGTTCTTAGCGACATCAATAAACTTATGAACCTCGGATATGTATGATGTATCTAGCCTTGATAACTCATACATCTAGAATGACCTCTCCATCAATACCTGACTTTGAAAAGGGAGAGAGGAAAAATAGTATGTAACCAAAATGAGGACAAATATTATGTAACGAAAATATTATGTACCTGACTAAGAAAACAACCTAGGTATTGTTCTCTCTCACTCATGGTGAAACCCTAGATCCAAAATGTGGCTCAAATTGAGCAAAAATGAGCTAAATGAGGCAATAGGGACATAAACTAACCTTTTGTCAACAACCTCCTTCCAAGAAATGAAGATCAAAACCTCTCCCCTTGTATTTTGATAAATGTCCCCTTGTCTCTATAAATGAAGATCAAAACCTCCCCCTTAGAGTTTATTAGCTAGGGTTTAGGTCCAGCCACTAAGTATCATAATTAAATTAATGAAACATAAGTGCATAAAGTGGATGAAATAAATTGAGAAATAAAAAAAGCATAATAAAAAACCTAAGTAGAATAATAAAAAAACTAACAAAAAAACTACACTTCCCTCTATATATAAATTCTATTTAACACAACATTGATTCATGAAAACAAATAAATATATCTAGCATAAACTAAATTAAAAAGCAAGCATGAAATGGAGAGAGGATTGATGTTATATAATCAATTTAATCAATCTCACTTTAAGAAACAAAGAAAATAGCCTAGGTATTCTTCTCTCTCACTCATGGTGAAACCCTAGATCCAAAATGTGGCTCCAATTGAGCAAAAATGAGCTAAATGAGGCAAAAGGGACGTAAACTAACCTTTTTTAGAAATCTCCTTCCAAGAAATGAAGATCAAAACCTCCCCCCTTGTATTTTGAAAAATATGGACCTCCAAAATTGCCTCCAATGGAAGGTGGCAGCGAGAACAGTAACTGGTCAGGAGGAAGGAGTGCTGGTCGGGAGGAAGAAGTGGCGTTGTAAGAACTAGTTTCAAAAGTACTTCATCATGTCTGCTGCATGAATACAAATCCAACGCAACAAGCGAGACTTGATTCAGAGCTCGGACGAGAGAGAAATGGGAGAAACAACACACTCTGCACAACATCAGATGCTGAGGCCAGAGGCATCGGGCGCGTCCGGTGCTTGGAGTTCGGTGCAAAAACAGAGAGCTCCCAGATGCACCAGACGCGTCCCCACCGGACGCTCAGAGCGTCCGGTGCTCGAACACCGAGCGGGATACCCCTCACACCAGACTCTGGCCCATGGGGACGTGTGCATCTGGTGCTAGCATCTGGTGTATCACGCGCGCGAAAACCTACACACCGGATGCGTTAGGTGCCCCCGAAAATTGCGTGGATCACCCAAAAATTCATGGAACTTGTTCGATTCAACTCTGATTCATCAGAAAATTTGTTGGAAGGTTTGCAAGGTAGATGTGACTTTACTCCATGAAGATCATGATCTTCCTTCCCTCATGTTGACACAAAAAGCGTCGGATCTACGAACACCTTGGGCTTATACTCGAATTTCGATATACAAGGTGTGCCAGTCGATTTGACCAGTTAATCGACAAGGACGATAACTAGAACAACGATGAACGAGACGACGGCGATGCGCCCGGACGTCAAGGCTCAATTTGCTCAAAAAATGGAACTCGCAAGGTAGACGGATATCTTGTAGATGCAGCCCATCGAGATCGTGAGAACTCGTGGATAAACTAGAACTAATGCGATAAAAGTAGATGCTGGAAAAGTAGACGAAAGTAATAGATTTATTTTGATTGATTGTATATGTTTTCATGCAAGCCCTAGGTACATATTTATACTCCGGTAGGAGGAGTTGTACATAGACACGACTTATACCTAAACAAAACTCCTACTTTTAATAAAATAAATGACTCGTGCAAGAGTCGGACTTAAACTAATATAATAATACTGGTATAAAATCACTAGTTTCCTTATCTATTTTCTTTGCGATGACACTTTCCATCGGCAGATCTCTTTCCATCTACCACCTATTCCTAATGCCATCAGCAACATTTGCTGACGTCAGTCCCATCATCCTGCATCCATTAGCATACTTAGATCGACAACCTTCCCATCGGCAAGCAAACTTTTCTTCCTCTGACGCTTTTCGTCATCGGCAACCTCCTTTGTTTCCATCAGTGGTTGACTAGTAGTATTTCAACGCCGATAAAAAGCAATGACCATCTCTTTGCCGATCAGCATATTTAAATCATATGGACACGTCCAAAAATGGTGTCAACACATGCCCCCCAATTTCGGAGTATAAAATATTTTTATATGCCGAAATTTTCTCCATTATAATCTTTCTTCCCGAAATATCTCCGTCATTACCTCGACCATTGCGCGCAATTTACCAATATCTCTCGCAAGTGTAGCGCCAACGGTTATAATTCCCAGACTGTCGTATGATTTTATTATCACACCCCTGTTCGGCTAAGAAAGACAAACTCAAAAACACCCCTGACGCTTCGGGCTTATAAAGACCGCCGCCAGTCATTTTTCCTTTTACCCTAAGCTCATACCTTCATCCCCATTTCACCGATGCTTCTGAAGATCACTCCAGCATCATCGACAACGGTTCTTCTTCTAGCAAACGACGCAACTCCTGCAAGAACTCTTTCGTCCTCGATGGCGATCAATTTCAATGTCCCTGAGGTAATCTCCTCTTTCTTCACTCCACCTTCTGCAATCTCCCCGCATCCGATTTCACGATTTCCTTTCTTCTTCTTCTTCTTCTTCTTCTTCTTCTTCTTCTTCTTCTTCTTCTTCTTCTTCTTCTTCTTTTGCTTTCTGAATCTAGGAAATACGCAACAAAATAGTGATCCCCATCGACCAAGCACACCTTTGCTGTTTGGGTCCAATGGGAAATCCCGATCCAACCGACCTTATCAATGTAGAAACCAATCGTATCCCCTTCAGAGCCGAATACTTCAATCTAGGGTTATGGACAGATACATTCCGTTCTTGGCCCAAACCCACCAAAGGGTGGAAAAACTGGTACCTCAGGATGTCTAGGTCACAACAAGCCTATTGGTCAGAATGCAACATCGACCAATGCATCAGACTGTCTATAGCCGATATGGCCAAGAACGAAAATATGATGATTGGCGCTTCATACTTCTGGTCTGATACAATGAATGCTTTCCTATTCTGACATGGACCAACTACCCCTACACTTGCCGATGTGTACATGCTCACCGGCCTTGATATCTCCTCTACCGATAATGCCACCCTCTTTTCCAAGAAGTCTGAACATTGGGTGAGCACTCGAAATATCGGCGGTTGGACTAGATATATCCAGGAATACCAAAAGACTGGATCGGTAGGTCAGAGGGAGCACGCCATCTTCCTAAATATGTGGCTGGAAAAGTTCATTTTCTGTGGCAAGACAGTTGGACCCACCAATATGTACCTTTCGGCAGCAGAATTCTTGGTCAATGGAGGGTTTCCTCTCGGCCGATATCTTCTTAGTTCAGTTTATCACCTCCTGCACCAAGTATCGGAAAGATTACTGGTAGGCAAACCCATCGGCAACCTCGAAGCTCCTTGGTGGTTTATCAACTTATGGTTAAACGCTCATATGCACAAATGTCTCCAATTCGACTTGTTCAACCAGCAGTTCCCAAGAGACTTGCCTGAGGACTATACACCTGATGAGGATGAATCGGCAACCCGTTCTCCTCTCAACTTTGGGGAAGTTGTGATAGTACTACCAGGAACCGATGCCAATGAGGGCCAACTCGGTATGTTCTTTTAGAGACTACTGTGGAATTCCTGCTACAGAACGGGTTTGGTGGCCTTATATCGATGAGGACAACCGATTTCCACTTTCCTTCAATCTTACTGATGGAAACATACCATAGAATGAAGGAATTATGAAAGCCACCCTTATTCCCCGGGTCATCCCAGTTAACATTTTTGGGACCGGGAAGAATACTCCTCCAACATATGAATTTTATTATCCATCGGCAGCAGCAAGACAGCTAGCGTTTGGTCAACTACCGATCAAACTCAGCTACGCCGATGTGATAAAACCAAGAGAAGTCCTCTCTAGTGCTATGGACTGGAACAAGATCGTCCCCCTCTCCTCTCAGGCTGATGTGACCAATATTGATCTGTCTTCTTGGGCACAAACATCCTTCATCACCGAGTCATACAAATCTTGGTGGCAAGAATGGAAGAATCAACTGTTTGCCACATCGTCGCATTACTATCGGCATTTGATCGATGCTGATTACATCGTTCCCGATGACGCAGTAAGTTTATTTCCAACACCATTTTTCCAGTCATTTCCCTTCAAATGCACTGGTAACTGATTCTCTATTAGCAGGTTGATGACCCAACTCCAAGGAAAAGTATAAGTGGTAGAACCTTCCACTTACGACCGATAAATCCCACATCGGTAATTAGCAGCAAGGCTCCTTAACTAGCCTCCCTCATGTATGGAAAAGTGCCCAAAGTCACCCTCAAAACCAAGCCAAAACCGAATGGGGTTGCCGCTACTCCATCGGTTGTTGCCGCTATCCTGGTGCAAGCTTTCACGGTAACAATTTTTCTTCTTTATGCCGATCACAATCTCTCATCGGTGATACTCACTTAATTTTCAACTTGCACAATATGTTTTCTTTTGTAGCCAACGAGTTCATCGGCAGCTGTTCCAAATGTACAAGCTTCTCCAATTCGGTTTGCCGATGCCCCCAAGTGCAAAAATCGAAGCGCCAAGGCTCCTCAAGTGCCGCTCCCCAACAAAAACGTTCAAAACCATCAGGCTCAGTCACATCACCAGCTGCGTCTTCTCAAACTCCTACCGATACACCAGCACCGAAGCCAGTATCGACATTGATCCCTGACCAATCACAAGACGAGATCCCCAATCAAGAGTCAGTGCCATCGCCACAGGGGTTAGCCGCAACAGCAGAAGCAACACTGGCACCAACACCAACACCAGCACCAGCACCAACTGCTCTCCCAACAGAGACAAATTCATCGGCAACCATTGCCGATCCTCAAGACACAGTTGTGTCAGCCACCCTACCAAGCCCAAGGCGAGAAATCGCTCTAAAACAGGTAAACTAAAACACTTATCATAAACCTGCAAGACATAAGCTTTCAACTAACAAATTTTAATTCCTTTTCTTTTCAGGCCCAAGACTCTCCCAATAGCTTATTCTCCTTTGCTGTCAACACCCCAGATGACGATGAAGTTCTGCTCAATTGTTCTATTGGCAGTGTTCAATTGTTCTATTGGCAGAAGTGAAATCCAAACTTGAAGCACTACTACTCCTACTACAACAAAATACATCTCAACTAGTCCAAGATTCTAGTGCAGTAAGGGTAGCTTTATGAGAAATTCAAGATCAATTGCCTGCCGATATTGAAGAACTGCTCTTCCAAGCGGCATTTCTCGAGAGTCGACAACTACAATACCAAAGAGCCTCACGACGTATTGCCGATAGAGCCGCCCAAGCAAAACTCGAAGAAGAAATACTCAAGTTTAAGCAAACTATGGACGAAAAGCACAAAGACATCGGCCGTCTTGAAACTTCTAGCAGCACGCTTGAACAAGAGATCACTCGTCTATCAACACAAAGAGAAGAGCTATTAGCTGAGCTGAAGAGAGTAGATGTAGCCTTAGACTCAGCCAACCAGAAGAAAACTCAACTTCCTACTACTACTAAGGCTCTGCAACAAGAGAGGGATGCCTGTGCTCGCGAAGCTCTCCTGTTGAAGAGAAAAATCAAGCCAGTTGAAGGCGTTGCCGATGACGATGCCAAGGAAATAGAAGAAGCTGACCAAATTCGCCTTCGTGTGATTTCATCTAACCAATCCTTGTTGTAATTTGTTACATTTGAACCTGACAACTGATCCTTCTGTAATATAACGTTAACGCTTTTCTACCGATGTTTTGTACAATAACTCTGTCATCGGTATTTATATTTATATCATTTTATGCATCCATCCATATACTAGGATAATACTTCTTCAAATATTTACCATTTATCGCTCTGGAAAATGCAACTCCTTCGAGAGTTTCCAAAATATAAGCGTTGCCAAAAACAGACTGATTTATCCAAAAAGGACCTTCCCAATTAGGAGACCACTTACCAAACTTTGAACTTTTAGTCCCAATCGGTAAAATTAGTTTCCACACCAAATCACCATCGGCGAATTCTTTTACCTTCACCTTCTTGTTATACCATCTGGCAACCCTTTTCTTATTCTCCTCGATACTGATTAGAGCTCTTAATTGATGACCCGCTAGACCTTCTAACTCATCCTTCATAAGGATATCATACTCATCGGCCGCTAATTGGTCTTGGGAAAACAATCGCTTAGAACCAGTTTTAATTTCCTAAGGTAGGACAGCATCGTGTCCGTACACCAACTAATATGACGAAACCTTAGTAGCACCATGACATGCCATCCGATACGACCACAAAGCCTCATTCAACACCACATGCCATCTCCTAGGGTTCTCTTCAATCTTGCGCTTGATAAGCTTGATCACTCCTTTATTGGTTGCTTCAGCTTGACCATTAGCTTGAGCATAATAAGGAGAGGAATTCAACACCTTGAACCCCATACCGGTAGCAAATTCATCAAACTCCCCCGATGTAAACATGGTCCCTTGATCAATTGTAATAGTCTGAGGAATTCTGAATCGGTAAACAATATGCTCCTTCACAAAATCTATCATGTTTGCCGATGTCACATTCTTCAAAGGAATGGCTTCAACCCACTTCGTGAAATAATATGTAGCAACGAGTATAAATTTATGCCCTTTGCTCGATGTTGGGTAAATTTGGCCGATGAGATCAATAGCCCATCCCCTAAACGGCCAAGGCTTGATTATAGGACTCATTGCCAACACAGGTGCCCTCTGAACATTACCGAACCATTGACAATCTTGGCACCCTTTAAAGTACTTAAAACAATCTTCAAAAATTATCGGCCAATAATATCCATTCCGCCTAATCATCCATTTCATCTTGAATGCCAATTGATGTGCTCCACATACTCCTTCATGAATTTCACCCATCAACATCTTTGATTCTTCTTCACTAAGACATCTGAGCAAAACTCCATCAATCGTCTAATAATACAATTCGCCATCAAGGAGCACATACTTGGTAGCCTGAAACCTCAAACGCCTTTCGACCTTCTTAGACGGATCCTTCAAGTAATCGACAATCTCTTTTCTCCAATCATCGGCAACCATTACCGATGTCATTACTTCTTGAATCGGCTGATATCCCGAGGCGTGTTGCGCTAGCCGATTGGCTTCTTCATTATGCAACCTCGGAACGTGTTCAAGACAGTATTCTTTAAATTACTTTCATAACAGCAAACACTTCTAGTGATATGCAATTAAAATATTACTTCAGCATTCATAGGTTCCAATCAACTGATTGATCACTAACATAGAATCACCAAAGACTTCAACGGCATCGGCACGCACATTCCTCAGCAATTCCAACCCCTTCAGCAATGCCTGGTATTCAGCCTGATTATTTGTCGAAGTAGCAACAATCGGCAATGAGATTTCGTACTTCTGTCCTCGGGGTGAAACCAAGATAATGCCGATACCTGCTCCATCCTTACAACTGGAACCGTCAAAGAACAAAGTCCAAGGAGCAATCTCTACGGAGTTCACTGTACCACAATGCTGAGTAACAAAATCAGCCATCACCTGCCCATTGACTTCCTTAGTTGAGTCATACCTCAGATCAAATTCTGACAGTGTCAAAATCCATTTTCCGATCCTCCCACTCAAAATCGGCATTGACAGCATATACTTAACCACATCATCTTTGCATATGACAGTACACTCGGCCGATAGCAAATAATACCTCAATTTGGTACAAGAGAAGTACAGACACAAACACAACTTTTCAATGGCCGAATACCTAGTCTCAGCGTCCACCAGCCTTCTACTCAAATAATAGATCACACGTTCCTTCCCTTCAAACTCTTGAATCAAGGCTGACCCGATAACGCCGTCATAGGTGGACAAATACAACCTGCAAGGTTTCCCGTGTTGAGGTGGAACCAAGACTGAAGGATTCACCAAATACTTCTTAATTTCTTCTAAGGCTAACTGTTGTTCTTCCTTCCACACAAATTCTTGACTGGCTTTCAGCTTTAACAACGGGCTAAAAGACTTAATCTTTCCAGACAAGTTAGATATAAATCTTCTAATAAAATTAATCTTGTCGATCAAGGACTGTAACTCAGTCCTGTTTGTAGGAGCAAACACCTTATTAATCGCATCAATTGACTTTCTGCCGATCTCTATACCTCTTTGATGTACCATAAAACCTAGAAACTGGCCTGCCGATACACCAAACGCACATTTATTAGGATTCATCTTCAGTCCGTGTTCCCTTGTGCATTCTAGAATTTTTCGTAAATCGGCGAGATGCTTCTCAAAGTCTCTGGATTTAACCACCACATCGTCAATATAAATTTCAACCAATGTGCCGATGTACTTATGAAAAATGAAATTCATCGCCCTCTGGTAAGTAGCATCGGCATTCTTCAAACCAAAAGTCATCACGACCCACTCTAACAAATCAACATGACCGGGCCATCGGAAAGCAGTTTTGGATATATCTTCTTCATCCATGAATATTTGATTATATCCAGCATTACCATCCATGAAACTAATGATTTGATGTCCAGCAGCAGCATCAATCAGCAGATCGGCAACGGGCATCAGATATCCATCCATCGGCGGAGCCTTATTGAGGTTCCTGAAATCAATACAAACACGAAGTTTCCCGTTTTTCTTATACATAGGAACTACGTTAGAAATTCATTCGGCATACCGACATTGCCGAATAAACTCAGCTTCAATTAACTTCATAATTTCAGCTTTAATATCAGGCAATACATTAGGATTGCATCGGCGCGCTGGATGCCGATGTGGTTGGAATCCAGATTTAACAGGCAAGCGATGTTCAACTATCGATCGGTCTAAACCAAGCATCTCCGTGTAGTCCCAAGCAAAACAATCTTTATATTCCTTCAATAAATCATTCAACTGTTGTTTACATTGAGAATCTAACTTAGCACTAATAAAAGTTGGTCGAGGCTTACTACCATCACCGATATCTATTTCTACTAAATCATCGGCCGATGTGAATCCTTGCCCAAGTTTTCCATCATCGGCGAATTGATCCATTAAAACTCTTCTTCAGAACCGACTGCTTGGATCAGTGTAATTCGGAATCGGCCACCTTGAGGAACTATGTATCCCAAGCTTCACCCGATATGCACTTGGTCTGCTCATAGATTTTCGATTCTGCCGATGCAACAATTGATGGGGCTTCACTTCGGACGACTTCAATCTTGCCCTGACCCATTGCATGAGGCTTTGATGCATCGTGGAAGGAATACAACAATTAGCATGGATCCAATCCCTTCCCAGGAGCAAGTTGTAGGTACCTTTACCACTGATAAAAAAAACGTTGTCGGCAAAGTTTTGCTGCCGATAGTTAACTCTACGCACACTGCTCCCATAGCCAGTGACACATTCCCTTCAAAATCTTTAAGCTTCATGTCTATCTTGACTAGATCTTGGTCACCTTTTCCAAGATTCCTGAACATGACATACGACATTATATTAATCGACGCCCCACCATCGACTAACATCTTCGACACCGGTTGTCCATCGACTTTGCCCTTGACAAACAAATCTCTCAGATGTTGCCTTTCATCATCGGTAGGATTTTCAAAGACAGCTGCCATTGGAACCAAAACTAATTGCGCCATCTCAGCAGCTTCTTCTTCAGCATCAATGGGTGCCATAAATTCCATCGACAACATAACAACCATATTGACTTCTGTCGATGGACTCCTCTCCTGGCGTTTTGGCCTCCACTCCCAAACTGGAGATTCTCCCTTCGAAAGATTCTCACCATAACGCAAATCATTCTGGTGTTCACGCTGGATCCTCCTCCTCTGAGTTTTAGTCAAACCCTTAGGACACCATTGAGGAAGCTTAGTCTTCCAAACAGGCTGATACTATTTTTCATTGCTGGTATTTGCACCACTCCTTATGTTTGGATCCCTAGATAATATTTCTTCATCGGGCACCCTTTTGTTAGCCTTCTCTTCGAGCTCCTCTTGACAGATACGCTTGCCAAGCCTGTCATGCACACTGAGCTTGCCCCCCAGCCGATCATGTACTGATCCCTTTCCTCTAATCGGCCTAGCATATCATGATCCCTGACCTTCAAAGCGAGACCTCTTTTCTGACCGATTGGCAGGATAGTACCCATTGCATTCAGGACAATTATCGGCAGTGGGCAGCTTGATGCCTTCTTCCCAACAACGGGCGAAGAAGGGGCACTTCCAATGATCTCTATGCCGATACCACTCTTGGCGTCTCTCTTCTTCCCGCTGCCGATGTTGTTCTTCTTGCGAATGCTCATATTCTTGTCACGGTCTTCTGTGCGTGATCACAACACCAGATGACACACGTCTCTGAGGCCTCCTAGAGCCGCTGTTTTTATCGGCGGTCCTCTTACCTTCTCTTTCATCGATAAGCTTCTTCCCCTTTACATCATGCATAGCTATTTGATGCTCGGGGTCTATCGATGCATTTTTCCTGGCCACTTCCGATGTTAGTACCTTGACTTTCCCGCTAGTTTCCACCATATTGTTTGGAAACAGATGCTGGTCAATTTTTATCGGCTTCTGAGCTTTAGAATTTTCAAACTTGATTCGCCCAGATTCAATTTCTGACTGCAACTACTGCCTAAAGACTTTGCAATCATTGGTACTATGTGAAGTTGCAGCATGCCACTTACAATACCTGATCCTTCTAAGCTCTTCTGCCGATGGAATTACCTAATTAGGCGATAGTTTAATACGCCCTTCTTGAAGTAACAGGTCAAATATCCTATTGACTTTGGTGATGTCAAAGGTGAACCTTTTAGCTTCTTTCTGGCCAAACGGATAGGATATTGTCTTCTTGTCTTTCACCCATTCAGCAACACCAATGCTTGGTTCTTCATCCGACTCAGAATCCTCTTCTTGCTCAATGAAGGACACCTTCCTATTCCAAGTTTTTCTGGGCTCAAAAGCTTTAACCTCCTGATCGGCAACCCTTTGCACGAGATGGCTCAAACTCTCAAATTCTTTGGATGCATATTTATCTCTGATATGTGGCAGCAACCCTTGGAAAGCTAAATCTGCCAATTGTCGATCATCAAGCACCAAACTGTAGCACTTGTTCTTCACGTCTCGCAGTCTTTTCACGAAGCTTTCCACCGATTCATCATTGCGTTGTTTCAGCTTGACCAAATCGGTGATCCTCTTCTCATGAACGCCAGAGAAGAAGTATTTGTGAAACTGCTTCTCCAGATCGGCCCAAGTAATCACAGAATTTGGAGGAAGCGAGATGAACCATGTAAACGTCGATCTAGATAAAGACGATGAGAACAATCTTATGCTTAGCTCATCTCTGTTAGCCGCCTCTCCGCATTGAATGATGAAGCGATTGATATACTCCATCGTTGACGTATCATCTTGGCCAGAAAACTTCATGACATCTGGCACCTTGTACCGATTTGGGAGAGGGATCAAATCATATGCCTGAGGGTACGACGTCTGATAAGAGTACGTATTGACCTTAGGTTTGATACAGAACTGTTCTTTCATCACTTCGGCAATTTTATCGGCCCAGTATGCGTCCTGATCCTGCCGATGGATCGGCTGGATATTAACTGGCTGGACTGGTTGATACGCCCCTTCTTGCCTTTGTGGCAAATAAGCTGATCCGATTGGCATAGGAGCAGCACCACCTTGCTGAATATTATGCACCGGTCGATTTGCCGATGTATAACCTTGGGCGCCCACTAGGGCATACTACGGCATGATATCATCGGTCGATACATCGATGTTTCATTTTGAGTGTTCGTCGGGTAATAGTACTGTTGTGCTCCCGCTACTTGATGTCCAGGTTGCACCACCTGTTGTTGAATCTAATTAGTCCATCCAGGATTATAAGTCATCGACATGTGATTTGCCGATAATTGATAGCCACCCGGCGTCTGTTGTTCTTGTATCTTGGAGTATTCAACAAACTGACCCCTTGGTGTACTGACATTCTAGCCTGAGGATTTGCCATCATCATGGGACGGTTTGTCACTGCCAAATCTTGTTGCATCTGGTTGCCCATAAGGCACTTTGGGTATTGCCATCTGATGATCTCCTGGTGGCAACTGCACATTTGGAGAAGACGTAGCATAATGTACTATCAGACTCATCGGCTGTGCCGATATTGCCGATTCCATAGAGGCCTTTCCTACTGCACTATTGCCCTGGATCAATTTAGCATCGGCAGATGAATCCGGAGGCATACCATATACCCACCAGTTAGCGGGAGTTAGCTGACTCTGGACCACATGTCCTGACATTACCGACGCCACTGGATCAGTGTTCAACTAAACGACGCTTGCAGGGCTCGATCTTGGTGGTGTAGCTTCATCGGTAGAAGGATTCATAGGTTGGAAAGATATCACTGGAGCCGCCGATGAAGTCGTGGCAGATGCCGATCCAGGTTGATGATATCTTGGACCAACATACTTAGGTGGTTGTCCTTCTTTGAAAGATTGCATGACAGCATTGTACACAGTATTGGACATCACATTGGAATGGCTAATCAATGTCTAATTTAACGTGGAATTAACCATATCTTGCAATTTACCAGGATTTGCGTCGAAAGTGACCTGTCGCGGCAACGACGGATCTTGCTTCTGGACAGCATCGCCACTCCTGTTTAGGCTAAAGGACTTCAGATATAGTTGCGTGTACTACTCCATAGCCTGCTCCATAGCTTGCTTCTGATCATCCTTCAGATCTGCTTCGGAGACTTCAATGACGTTCCTTGGATTGACGTCAGTAGAATCACCCATGATCGTGATCAAGAGATGTATCTAGGGTCCCACCGGGTGTGCCAAAAGAGGTGTTGACACAAAAAGCGTCGGATCTGCGAACGCCTCGGGCTTATACCCAAATTTCGATATCCAAGGTGTGCCAGTCGATTTGACAAGTTAATCAACAAGGACGATAACTAGAACAACGATGAACGAGATGATGGCGATGCGCCCGGACGTCAAGGCTCAAATTGCTCAAAAAACGGAACTCGCAAGGTAGACGGAGATCTTGTAGATGTAGCCCGTCGAGATCGTGAGAACTCGTGGATAAACTAGAACTAATGCGATAAAAGTAGATGCTGGAAAAGTAGACGAAAGTAATAGATTTGTTTTGATTGATTGTATATGTTTTCATGCAAGCCCTAGGTACATATTTATACTCTGGTAGGAGGAGTTGTACACAGACACGACTCATACCTAAACAAAACTCCTACTTTTAAGGAAATAAATGACTCGTGCAAGAGTCGGACTCAAACTAATATAATAATACTGGTATAAAATCACCAGTTTCCTTATCTATTTTCTTTGCGATGACACTTTCCATCGGCAAATATATTTCCATCTACCACCTATCCCTAATGCCATTGGCAACATTTGCTGACGTCAGTCCCGTCATCCTGCATCCATTAGCATACTCAGATCTGCAACCTTCCCATCGGCAAGCAAAGTTTTTCTTCCTCCGATGCTTTTCATCATCGGCAACCTCCTTTGTTTCCATCAGTGGTTGACTAGTAGCATTTCGACGCCGATAAAAAGCAATGACCATCTCTTTGCCGATCAGCATATTTAGATCATATTGACACGTCCAAAAACGGTGTCAACACCTCACAAATCTCAAAATCAAAAGAAACTCGGAAAATGGAGTAGAAACGAGACAAGAAACAAAACGTGGTCGATCTCGATGCTCACCCCAAACTAGTCTCAATCCTTCAGTGGATAACCTCACAAGGGATCAAAACAACTACTCTAACAAGCGGATCATCAAACGATCGAGCACGGAGGGAGATCAGGCGAAAAGATTGGGAAGGGAAATTGCAAAACGCAAAGAACGCAAACACAAGCACTATCAAAACGGAAACATGGAGGTCCAAAGGAGGTTATAGGCCTCCCTTTTGATCATGAATTCTTGTTCTTACTCGGTGGAACCGCAGACGTCAAGCAAGAAGACTAGGGAATGGGAAAACCTAGGAAATAGGTCGGAGGAAGAAAATGCAAGAGGTAAGGATGAGGATACCCCTTCATCCTTACTTATTGGGTGCTATTGGACATTTCCAAATAGCCCCCTGATACATGAGAGAATCATCTGATCCTAAGACACTGCGATCCAACTCTCCTGAACCTTCTCTTTATCTTGATCGGACGGCCCCGCTTCCTGCTTGGACTTGTCGTCGCCTTGACGCAACCTCCAAGATTCTGCCACGTACCATCCTCGCTTCCTCGGAAGCTCTGCCCAGGTTTTAAGGCCCAATCCCGTAAACTAGCCACCGATGATTTTGCGGCCCAAACCACCAAACCCTGGGTTTTGAGGCCCAAACCCGTAAACCGTCCTCTGATGGTTTTGAATCCTAAACCAGGAAAACACCCGCGAGTAGCGTACTCCATACGTGTCCCCCGTCTCGACATGTGTCACCGTGTCCTTGACCGCCCGAGCGCCAAGTCCTCTGGAGCCTTCCGGCTCGACTTGCTCGCCAGCCGTCTTGACTTGGTCAACATGGTCTACTCCATGTATTCTCACACTTGTCGATGCCAAGTGCCAGCCACCATGGCTAGTCCTCTAGGTATCTGGTCCATCGGTCTAAGCCTCACATCTGCCATTTTCCACTCCCAATCCATCAGCATGATACGTCTCTACTTGACCTTCACCTCGCCATTAACTACTGCCTCCGGACTTGACACCTGCACAACACAAGCCAAGAGACATGCACACTTCTGCTTTCGCAGTATGATTAGCTTTGGATGGATGTTTTATTTCCTATATTCTGTACATAGAAGACAATCGTTCCTGAGGAAAGGAATATGTCAATCCCTTGTTCCAAACACCAAAATGCAAAACCTTTTCATAGGATTAGATTCTTCCATAATTCCCTTGGAATTCCTTCTATCCTAACAGGGCCTTAGACATGCTTTATGAAAAAGCCAAGGATGGTTGTTCTGAAGCCAGGCTCATGGAGGCTGGCCCATATCGGATCACTTCCCCGCCACCACATGTATCTCTCACATCATTGTCGTTGGAGCCTCCGAGAATCCCATGCACCTTTAGAACCTCGGAAAACCCTCCCTGACGCATATGCGATCGCCCCGCACTGTGGTTGTGCATCAGTGAGCTTGCTAGCGCTCGAAGACAAAGGTGAACACAAGTTGGAGCAGCCCTAGCCCTTGTCCACGATGCCCATGTCATGGTTATTGGCATCGACCAACAGGACAGGCGAGTGTGGCCACAATCTCATGCGGCAAGGGCTCGGTAGAGGTGCGTGTCCCTGGCCATCGTGAGGGTATGGATGATCTCTACTAGGACGCTACTTAGGTCATGTGGCTCCTGGGTAGAGGAAGAGCTCCACAAAGGCACACTAGCGAGGTCACGTGCATGGCGCACATGGCGGTGGTTTGTCCTAGTGCTCACCGATGTGCTCGCAGAGTTGCTTTTTGTTTCCTTTCCATGTGCACCCACAGCCTATTCAACAAATATCTGACTCGAATTGGAGGCGATTCTATGCAAAATAGACCATGCAACCAAACACACCATTTGCTAGAGATTGGCTTGGTGAAAACAAGCTAAGTCCCTTGGAAGGCTAGCTAGGCTAGAAGGAAATCAAACACACCCATATATTCTTTGTGTATGCTTAGATGCTCAATTAATGCAACTTAGTTGTATTACCATGCTTCAAAGGGGAAACATAGAGGTGTAGAGAAAATACAGACGTGTAGAGAAAGTGCACCAAACACCCTATGATCTAGGTAAAATGCATGAAGCATATATCAAACACCCCCTTCCCTCAAACTCATGATGGATCAAACAACCACTAAATTTGGAGAGAAAATTACCATGCTGCACTTCATGCATGAAGAAATCATCAAGCTGAACATCTGAAAGCATATGACAAAGGTCAAACCTTGATATTTATGGGGCGTTAATGCTAATGAGCTTGGTAAGCTCACGCGCTTTACGGAATCCCAAGTAATATTGATTGGTGTTGTAAGAGATAAGGGTCATAGCAATGGTAGTCACATACTCACATCAACATCCTCAAGTAACCATCGTAGCAATGTCAATGTCACCTGCGTAGTGCGCTTCTTGGTCAAGAAGAAGCAAACAAAAAAAACACATTAAGTAAATAGAGAGCGGTGATCATAATAATCACTAGCCTAGGGTACAGTGCATCAGGGTATGTTTGAAATTGGAGGGAGGTAGAGTGACAAAAGAAAATATGGTGAGAAATGGTCAATGAAGATATCACAGAACATAAAGGAACACATTCTAATCTAGAGAAAGACGAGCTAGCAACTCGTCTACAGGTACCACTCCGGCGACTTCCTTCCCCATCGACTCAAAGTTGTCCAAGGCGTCAGGAAAAATGTCCCTAGTATGGGCATTGACGAAGCCTGAGGTGATCATGTCGTAGAACTCTACGCTAGCGACCTCCGCAGCAGCCAAGGCGAAGGAAGCTCCGTGGGCGACGGACTGGAAGATCAACTCCCGTATGTGCGCCGACATGTCATTTAGGCGCTCCTCCGGCGTTGATCCCCGAGCATGAAGTAGGTCCGCCACCGCAGCAATAGTAGAGGTGAGCTCTGCCAAATACAGGAAGATTCTGGCGGCAGAAGAATGAAGTACAGAGCGGCAGTAAAGACAGTCGATGCAGAGAAGGAGTTTGTAATCGGCTAAGATAGTCAGATCTGGATCAAGGGACATACCATCGGCTCTGACCAAAGAATTCTCAAGAAGCGCCTTGGCATGGTGAAGAGAAGTCTGCGTCGTTGCTAGTTCATCCTCCAAACGAGCATGTTCCCGGCGCTCCTCCAAGAGAAGGCGCTTGAAGTGGAAGGGACCCCTCGGGCCACCATCAATCGCTGGCGAGTTGACACTCGGCTCAGCTGCTCCGAGGGGGTCGGAAAAGGATTGGTTAGGGTTTTCTTCCTGGAACAAACCACGCGAAGAAGGAACCATAGGGTTATTTACCTCTCGGAGGACGATGTTGTGGCAGCTGGGCAACACTGTCGGCGGAACTGAGCGTCAGGGAATGATCGAAATCCAACATGGATTGGAATGCTACTGTAGACAAGGGGGAAGTTGGCGAAGCGACAAAAGAAGTAGGCGCAAGACACACTGACTATCGTCTCGGAGGAACTCAGCCGCTATTTAAATGCCAAGCACTGCAATTTGGTGGACTGAAGTAAAGTTCTCCACAGTGTGAATCGGCTAAGGACGGCCAATGGAATTCATACGCAGACGACCGAGTAATTAGTTGGCTACCCAAACTGACGATACGACCAGCAAGTGCAAGATGGGTCAGCAATTGCTCAGAATTGCTGCAGTCGTAACACACGAAGTCACATATTCAAGACCAGTCTGACAGCACCCAAAGCGCCTGAACGGGATTGATCAACCCCAGTCGATACTTGATCGTCTTCTGCGAAACCTGGTACCATGCAATGTCTAGATCGGGAGATTATGCTTCAACAAGGAATGTCGCCTTCAATAGATGGTTATGCAGTCAGAAAATCCTGAACGAAACATTCTCTTCTCGAGCGAAGGCATCAACAGTTTCAAGACGGAATAACCAGTGATCCTGTTCGGCCCTCAGGTACAATTGATGGCATACAAGGAATCATTACTGGTAAACTGTGTGATGAATTGGTGGACCTCGTATTACACCTGATCAGATGAGATGATTTTTGGGCTCAGGTACAATTGATGGCATACAGGGAATCATTACTGGTAAACGGTGTGATGAATTGGTGGACCTCGTATTACACCTGATCAGATGAGATGACTTTTGGGGCAGTGACAGCTGATAGGTTTTCAGGGAAGTATCCTGAAAATCGCAAAATTGGTAGAATAATCCTACCAAAGGATTATCGGCTAGATATTATAGAATACTTTGGTCGAACGTCGGATGTGGTGGCGGAACCAGAGTGAAAACAACAAAGGGATATCGAGGACAAAGCACCACAGAGTCATTTTTAGGGTTGATATCCACTGAAGTCGTCTTGCCATGGTAGTCCGACGATATAAATTTAGATCCATGACAGAGCTAAAGGGATACAGAAGGCCTAGAGATAAAAGGATGGATAGCGAGCTGGTAAGCATCCAAGCTCGGCTGGAAGAGAACAATCGCAGTTTTAGGAATGAAATAAATTTCATCCCAAAACTAGGGGGCCTGTGTTAACACCATATTTTGGCGCGATCAGATAGATACAAGTAAGATCAAGGACAGGAAAATGTGTTGCACGCAGGTGGACCCGGGAGGCTAGTTAAGGAAACCGACTCGAAGGAGATGACGCGTATCGGCTGTTGAGATATGTTCGGTGGGCTACACGAGGATTGAGGCCCAAGACATTTGGGTTTCCTTATTTCGGCCAGTGGTCGGCTTTGCGCTAGGGTTATGCTATGTGGTCTATAAATAGCAAAGGTTAGGTAACGAGGAGGACATCCAATCAATCAAACATACAACGTAGACCTTAGTTTCCGGCCTTCGGCCACCCCTAGGAGTAGGAGTAGAGTAGATTTCGATGAACCTTCGACGGATTGGGCTACATGGACTAGATCGATCTCCGGTTTTTGCTTGTAAGTCTAGCCTTGGTTCATGGCTCGTTTGTACGGCTGTATTGTGTAACTCGAGCAAGCTCGGTGGATCTAGTTATCGGTTTGAATCTATTGTTCATGGGACTGCATTGCTTCAATCTCACATGAATCGTGGCTTCAAGCTAGTTATCGGCTCTATTAGATTGGCGATCTAATAGATTCATCAAGTTATCGATATTGTCTGTTATGCTTTGTTTAATCTATTACTACAATATCATGCCCAATCTCATCTAATGAATTGGCCTGCGCTTTATTTCTATCTAGATCTATTTGCCTCTGTCGCATTCTTTCTTTACATCTAGAGAGGCGATAGATCTAAGATCATATCGGCTAATTCATTGGTTGCGGTTGTCACGTGTTGCGGGTTCCAGACATGTATTTGGTCATTAGATTAATTTGAGTGTGGTTGGATCTGGCTCAACATATGTGATACGGCTGCATCTTACGAACCCCAATGCCATATGTGTTGAGTCATGTCTGTCCAGACTTAGATCCGTCCGGTGTCGAATACATGGATCTTGTTTAAGCTTCATGGATCCTATATCGGCTGATATAGCTGATTTGGTTATGCTTCAATCATACGATGTGTGTACTTTGTCGTTCCGATCTGTTAGATCTATTAAGTATACTAGACGTGACTTGATTTGTCTACTTTTATGGTTGCATGAAAACACCCCAATGCTAGTAGATTGGTCAGGTTATTGAGTTATTTGTCATCATGGCTGCATGGGAACACACCTCTGTTGATGGTTAATCTTTATCTGGTATACTATGTAGATTTGGTAGATCGATGACGATAATGTTACATGTATCGTATCTTTACCTTAATCTCATTGTATGATCGGCTATTTACATGTCTTACGCTTGTTATATTGTGGCAGTTGTTTATGCATCATTATTATATCTAATCATGTTCAGAGTTGACTCTTTAGTCAACCTCCTACATTCATCGACTATATGAAAGCCGCACACTCATGGAACTGTCTGGCAACAACCGGCATGTTCCATAATTTGGTGTTTCATCTCCTTGTCAATTACAGGCTAAATTGACTGGCACGCCTAGAATCGATCATCGAAGTGGCTTAAGTTGCTTAAGGGGTTCAGGAGATCAAGCTCTGTTGCTGCGCGGTCTCCGTAGGTCCTACGCAGTGCTGACGCCAGAAGCCCCATTTTTTACGTCAACAACTACTAAATTATGTAGCGGCTTGCATTGGGTAAGATAGAGCTAGGCAAAGCAATGGCTATTAGACTTTGCTATTTTGCTAACTACTTTGCTCTAGTGTTTGTGAGTTTGTAAAGGATTTTTATAGACAATTCATCCCTCTCTAGCCATCTTAGATTCTTTCACCCCGTGTCAAACCTCATAAAGTATATTTTTTTTATTTTAAGCCTTATTTTTATACTTAATTTTCTACACTTACGGAGTACATTTTGATGTACTCACCCTTATGTTTGTTCCCTTTGCTACTCCACCCAATTGTTTGGACTTAAGATGGAGTTTTCTAAAGACGGTGTTCATGCTAGGCAAGTGTATGTACCCCGGTGTTGGCTACCTGTGAGGACGGAGATCTTACTTCGCTTAACTTTGGCGATGTAATTTCTTTTAGACCCTCGGTCGTTTTGTACATCATTATGTAATGAACACTGCAATTTACCACTATTATTGTCGTACATGTATTAATAAACGAATCTTGACATACATGTGATTTGCGTTCGGTTTTTAAAATCAGGTGTGATATATTATTGTTACCTGTTCTAAAATAATGGACAGTAATGTAATCATATACATGGACAGTATTGTGTACGTAGTAGTGCTTTGAGGAGACATAGGAAGTATTTTTACATCACCGTTCTAGAGTCAAGTAAGGCAGCAGTTTGTAACAGGATAACAATCAAACCCGCCACATTTTATCATGGCCCGGACCCTGGAGTCTCGGCGACTCTGCAAAAAAACACAACACCGGCTATCATCACATCAGCAACAGCAGCAGCAGCATAAAATCAAACCTATGACTTTGTCTGGATTAGCAACACTCATACATCATTTGTCTCCCTAGCGTTGGTGCAGTGAATGCAGTAGCCACGTGTTTGTGTAAGTCAGTTGACTTGCTGTTTATTTATGCAACGAACCAACATTAATTCATGGCGAGCAAACCGGCCAGCGATTGATGAATGACCGATGATCCAGCTCCGGCCGGATCGATTGATGATACCTTGGATGGGCACAACTGCTGTTCTTGTTCCCGTAGATTTTGCGTGAGGACAGCGCGGAGCTAGCGATCTGTATAGCTTGAGTGCTTTTACAGACTGGGAGAGAGATCAAAGCTAGGCCGGCACAGGACACATGTCACACCTCGCACGCATCTGCCGATGCCCGTCGTCTTCGATCTCGTGTTGTACTTCAGCTTTATTATGATCTTTACAGCCGGTGAAGAGTACTCCGTAGTAAAGAGGAGCAAAACTGGAAGAGTGAGGTACAGTATGCAGCGCTGAAGCATGCATTCAGCTGATGATGATCAGCTGCTACTCCTGATGAGTGGCTATAGCTGCACTACCATACCAATAAGTCACCTCACATGTGCAGTGGTGTAGGGCGTGCATTTACGCCTCTTTCGTTTTCGCTTTTGCACTGCAGCATTCAATTCCACCACTCTGAGTATGCTCCTACCACATTGTTTTTTCTGTCTCTAATCTCTCCCTCTCTCTCTCTCTCCTTTGCATTGACCATGTCTCATTGAACTATTGAAGCTTTCTTCAATAGACAACGAGTACCAGCGTTCAATTCAACCATGCTTGCATGTGTTCCTTTTCCACGCACTTGCATGCACTGAAATTTTTGAGCGGTTTAAGTATGTGTGCGCGTGTGTAAATATATATACATGCAAGTATTTTATCACTGCACACTCACCGGCACATAAGTCGTCTATCACTGAATAATAGCTCGTTATACACGAGTGCACATTTATCCGCACGTTGCTTACATTAAAAAAATTGCACCGCCAAATTCTAAAATAAATCTAGAAAAATACGTGTACCCGAATGAAATCGATAACTTAAACCCGAGTAGACATATTCTATAACAATCAGCTAAGGCCTTGTTTGGATGCGCATGTATCACTCTCAAACCACATGGATTAGACTATATTTGAACTAATATACATTCCAATCCATTTCAATCCATGTGGTTTAGGGTAGATACATAAAAGTATATTTTACCATTCACATGCATGCCCCTCAAATAATGGAGCACCCATGAAACGGTCGAAAGAGCTGACCTTTCCATCAACCATCTTGATCGAGGTCATGCATGGCTTGCAGAGATCGAGCCGCTTGGATGTTTCTTTTTTATTATTATTACAGCTTCAGTTAGGTGTGGCTCATAGTACATGCATGAAGCAGCAGAGTGCCGAGAAAGCAGGGAAAAGGAGGATGTCATGGCGCCCTACAAAATCTGCAAGCGAGAGAGCCGGACGGCATTTACTCCTCCCGTCCGTCCCTATACGTTTCCAAGGCCGCATCTCTCCGCATGGCATTGCACTCCGTCCGGGTCTCTTGTTGCCTTGCCCTTTACTCCGATGGCTTTCTTTTTTCCCATGGCTGCCGATGCATGCCTGGTTAGTACTGTACATGCAATGCAGAGCGTCGTCTTGGCAGTCGTCCCGCTGCCTCGCACCAGTGCTGCATGCCGCCACACCTGCAGAATCCAAGTGATGCTTGGATATGTTTTCTGTGTGTTTCAGAGCGCACTTGAATGCTGAAAGGCCTCACTAGATGTCACAAGAGGTACACTGTAAGAGAATTAGAGAAGTCCATATTTACTTAGGACACGAAGGTATTTTTTTAAAAAAAAAAAAACTACGTAGGGCGGCGCTATTATTCATATTCTTGGCGTGAAAAATAAAAGTTCATTCGTTATGGACGAGGTGAACACTGGATAAAAATCGAAGGACCAGAACTGGCAGTCGACTGCAAATTACAATGCAAATTTTTATGATAGATATAGATATAATTGTTCCACTTTTGATTTAAATATTCAGTAGCACTCATATAATTAAAATAATAAAATATTTGCTCCATGTGTCCAAGTCTCCAAGACAAGGATAAATCTAAGATCGGCAAAAGTATAACCATAATGCGACCGTGAAGGGATGAATAGTTAAAAGTCATAGGCCTTGTTTAGGTCTTGTTTGGATACTCTCTAGCTGAGCTAGAAGTTAGAGTTAATTTCTAGCCAAGGACTAGCCCTGAACTAGCTCTAGCTAAAAACATGTTTGGATACAAGAGTTAGATTGTCAATAAATATACTTTTTTTGGTGGGGGGCCACACCAAAACTAGTACATCCCACTAGAACTAGCTCAATAATCACCTCTTGGTGGAGATAGTTTTTTTTTTTTGAGCTAGTTGTAACTAGCTCAATCTAGCCCTCATGTTTAGATACTTTTGGGCTAGTTAAGTGCAAACTAGCTCAAACTAACAGAGCTATAGACTGAATAGAATCGACAAAACAGCCAGCTCGGAAACAGAGAAATGTGATTTACTTGTAGGAGTGATTTTTTTGTATTATTATTATCCGCTCAAGATATAATATCTGTCAAAGTTCCTCTTAGTTAAGTAAGTGGTGCGCAGCATATATGCGTTCACAAGAACGGCAAAGGTAATTTCATTCACAGATAGCAAAGCATCTATACCAGGTGAATCCAGCCTCTTTCTTCGTTTAGGGTTTTATTGTTTGATTTCAGTGTGCACAAGGGCCAAAAATCTTATCAATTTTAGCCGAATTTCGTATTTATTTGGCACTCTGATTTATTTTGAGCTAGCCAATTCAGTCGCCCTTTTTTCGAATAGCAGTACAAACATAGTTACCTCTGAGAACACATGCGCACACCCTAACCTTGATCTATGCACCTTAAAAACCTGATATTCCAAATTTTGAGATTAACAAAATCACCGCAGTTCATGGGCTCTTCCCTTCCGTGTGCAAAACTTGACTTCTCTTTCACATGTTTCCTCTAATAAATCACATATCCAATAACCCCTACGCAAGGGCATATGTCATCATGGAGACATCTCTTATAATAAAAATGTGATTTCATTTACTTCAAACCGTGTCCAGCAGTACAGCGTGGTGTTCTTACGTAGTTTAATGAACCTATATTATGCATTTACTCTCTCTAATTGGAAACATCTCAGTCTCACTTCAGATTTTAAAAATCAATATATTAAAAACTAGGTCTATTGAAAAAACGAAAGTAATGTCAGTAGAAACACCATTAAAATCATACAATATTTATTTTAGGGTGAAGTATACTTTTCAACCTCCAACTTGCACACAAGTTCGGTTTTCAACCTTCAACTATAATACCGGGTAAAATACACCCTCCAACTGTCAAAACCGGACAAATTTAGCCCTAAGATGGTTTTAAAAGTGGTTTTCTATTTTTGAGATACGCTAAAATTTATATTATTTTTTGAGCATATTAACATCCTCAAATGAAAAAACTTAAAACTATAAAGTTGTAGATCTCATTGAGAGCTACAACTTTGATATAAAAAATATTTCCATTTAACTTAATATAAAATATATATTATTTTTCTAATACGACAAGTGCTAGAACGCGATTATTACCATGCTAATTTTTTTTATTTTTTCAACCATTTAACGTCCATAAATGAAAAACATTATAAAACTATAAAGTTATAGATATCATCGAGATCTATAATTTTCGTATAAAATTTATCTTCATCAGAAGTTGTATTGAAGAGTTGTGATTTTTTGAAAGTGAAGTATTATTACGTGACAAAATAATATTGAGACATGACAAGACTCAACATTCAAGAAAGTTATAAGTCTTCAATAAGACGTCGGATGAAGATAAGTTTTATATGAAAATTATAGATCTTGGAAATATCTACAACTTTATAGTTTTAATATTTTTCATTTGAGGATATTGAGATATTTGAAAAAATATATATATAAAATATCAGCACCGTAATAATCACGTTCGAGCATTTGCCGTATTTAAAAAATAATATATCTTTTGTATTGAGTCAAATAAAAATAATTTTTATACCAAAGTTGTAGCTCTCATTGAAATATACAACTTTATAGTTTTGAGTTTTTTCATTTGAGAATGTTAAGATCCTCAAAAAAATAATATAAAATTTTAGGGTATGTCGAAAATAGAAAACTGCTTTTGAAACTAGCCAAGGGCCAAATTTGTCCATTTTTGATAGTTGAAGGGTGTATTTTACCCGGTTTTATAGTTGAAGGTTAAAAATCGAACTTGTGTGCAAGTTGGAGGTTGAAAAGTGTACTTCACCCTTTATTTTATCTCTCATATTTATAATAATCGTCAATTAAAGTTAGTTCTATCTTATAGACCATATGTCAATAATATTCTACATGCATGATGCATACGAGACTGATGTATTATGATTGGGAGCAGAGGATTGCAAGACCCTCTTGCTGATAGCATGACAATTTTGATTTTCAGGAACTGCTAGGAGTTGGGCATCATCTTGTCAGCAACAAGGGGATCGATGAGTTGAGCATCATCTTATCAGCAGCAAGACGATCAAAATGCTAGTGAGCTGAGTGCCAAACAATCCATATAGCTAGCTTGGTGGTTGTCAACTATGCATGAGCTTTTATTCTTTGTTTGGTGGCTTTCATGGATAATATTATAAGCTATGTGCAAGAACCAATACGGATATGTGTAATTTAGCATCTAGTGATCACTGTGATAGACTGATAGTCTAGACTTGAGCTTATGAATGCATTAACATGGATATATACCAGATTTTTTAGTATAGTGTATAGTAACTAAATGTAAATTAGCTTTCTTTTTTATATATTTAAATTGCCCCGTTGAACTATGAGTTGGTAAAAATCCTTGAGGTGCCTGACCTGGCGTCTGGTATAACTTTTGTACCAACACTATATATACTTACAACAACTGAGAGGTAGAGTGGTCAGCATATAGATATATATATACACTGACTGTTGGTTAGCTACTATATATAGAGGCTTTTACTGACACTTAACAAAGTTATTATTTTTTGTGTGTGATATAGTGGACAAGGATAAATTTAAACACAGTTCAGCGAGTGATCCTTTGACGAGACAGCTATGCCCATCGGATGGAATGGGAGGAAGCATTGACACTTAAATCTTATTAATGCAATGCCGGTTTCAGTGACCGATTCCAGCATGGGTCACCATCCACATCATCACAAAATGGTTGTGGGAAGGAAAATTAGGTCAAGTGTCTCCTATGAGACTATGAGTTATATACCGGGAGAGCTATCTAAAATTCTAAATGATGCTATCGGATTAAGTAGTCACACATGGTCTTCAACTTATATGGGTGTGATAGACTGATAGGATGTGCACCGTACCCCCGCAATTCCAGTTTATTTCAAATCCCTTTCAAGTGTGTGGGACTGACTATCTCTACTACACAGTTCAGTTTTTAAAAGCGAGAAGTCGTTTTTAGAAACAATAGTTATATGTTACGTTAACATTATAATAAGCCACATAGTAAGGAGTTACTATAATCTCGTAAATTAATATAGTAATTATCGTAACTCAAAATATGGTTAGAATAAGTTATTCTACGACCAGCTGTAAAGAAATCAGTATTTCCAAAAAGTTTAACTAAAATCCAGATATAAAGCAGTACACTGTACTCCAGAAGAGATTAGCTGTGCCATGTGATTTTCATGCATTGAATTGGGCCAATAAATGCAAGACAGCTCTTGGCTCAAATCGAACCAAAGCTCACAAAAATTTCAAGTACACATAAATATCGCAATTTAAATGGGCATACAAGCACACTAATTTTATTTCCTCTTGGCACCCCACATGTTAAAAAAGTTACACAATTCACATAAAAATGATTCATGAATGAGATGCATCACATCTTTGAAATTCAATTACTTATACCCGAACTAGGAACTTCTGCTTGCAATATCTTGATCAAAAGGCATGTTCCTTTTTATTGATATATATATCTGACACATATGCTAGAGTAAAAGTCAAGTAGTTTTGGAAAAGAGCCATTCAATTGTTTACATTTGGATTTGCAACATGCAACAATTTCATCAAAATTCCACAAGATAATTCTACAAAAGCAAGCATCCACTTATTCATGGTTAATCTGAACTATGAGGGAGTAATGAAACGTTTTATTCCCCATTTGTGTAATGGAATAATAATAACACGAAGAATATATAGAGCTAGATGAAGGGGAGTGATATAATTGAACATCTATCTATTATTATAACATCTAAATATATAGATCTTCAAATTTATAAGATGTACACTTGTTTCTATCGATCGGCCACTCGATCTCATGCATGGTCCATTTAGGAACCTGTCATTAGTATAAGCTTACATGATCAGTTCCAAACCCTAAGATCAGAGAAACAACAGCTAGCGGAAAAAAATTAAAAGAAGGGATTAAACAAACTAGATCGACCGACACCCAGCTCGATCCAAATCACCGAGAATTCAAAGACATTTATTTTTGTTCGATTTCTGCTCAACTAGTTACTACCTAACTCGGCGATTAATTTCTTCTTTTTGTTCTTCCATATCTCTACTTGATTAATTTGCTTTTGGTTGTACTTGTACAGAGGTCTTAATTAAAAGAACTCACTGGGGTCCCCTAATGGCACCACGTCGGTCATGAGCCCCACGTCGCCGTGCCCCATGCCGTCGTCGAGCAGCCAGCTCTCCAGCATCGAGAACGCGGGCGGCGCGGAGCCCGCGCCGGCCATCTTGCTGGTCTCCGTCGAGCACTCGGGGGTCTGCGCCGCCGTGTTCACGGCCGCCCCACCACTGTGGCTCGCCGACGCGGACGCCGCGCCCTCACCGGAGCACTGCGGCCGCTGCTGCGTCGTGGCCGTCGTCGACGTGGAACCCGACGCCTCCGGACCCTTGGCGCCCACGCCGCCGCCGCCAGTGGGGCGCAGCCACCCCTCGAGCAGCCGCGCGATGTTCTCGGCGCTAGACGCGTACGTCGTGCACCCCGGAGTCGTCGGCAGAGGCTCCACCTTCGCCGCCGCCGGCGGCGGCGGTAACGAAGGCTCCAGCGAGAGCGCGTCGCGCAGAGCCTGCCGCGCCGTGTGGATGTCGGTCTGCAGCCGCCGCTCCCACTGCCCCTTGGGAACGGCCGGACGCTTCCCTCCCACGCCGCCTGCGGTGGCGCCGCCCTCTGTGGCACCCATGCCACCACCGTCCTCTCCACCTTCCCCTTCGCCAGCCTGCATCTTCTTGAGCTTCTTCTTGAGATGTGTGTTCCAGTAGTTCTTGATGTCGTTGTCCGTCCGCTCCGGCAAGTAGGACGCTATCGCCGCCCACCTGCACGGCAGATCGAACAACAAGCTCATCAGTTCAGCACACGAACACCTCGCTCGCTCGTGTCGTCGATGATCCGTCACCTGTTGCCAAGGAGAGCCTGGAGGTGGATGATGAGCTTCTCCTCCTGGTCGGTGAAGTTGCCGCGCTTGATTCCCGGCCGGAGGTAGTTTGTCCACCGCAGCCGGCAGCTCTTGCTGCACCGCATCAGACCTGCACGCGCACACGCGCCGGCCAAAAAAAGAAAAGCAAAATCAAGTAAGCGTGGAGCTTGGATCTTGGAAGGCAATTCCATCAACCGCTTCATCACACACCGGTGTTGGTGGGCACGGCGCGCCAGTTGCCGGGGCCGTGCTCCTGGACATAGGAGACGAGCATGAGGTCCTCCTCGGGGGTCCACGGCCCTTTCTTCACTCCCACCTTGTCGCAGCACGGCGGCCTCCCCATCCTGATGATGCCACCGCCTCTGGCCTTTTCCGCTCTTGAGCTCTTGAACGCGGTGGTGGTTGGTGAGCTCGATCGATGGCTTGCTCGCAGATAAAAGCACCGATCGACCGATTCCGTGCAGACGAAGAGTGGGGAGGTAAAAGGGGGTGGGGGCAGGATGCATATATATATATACACGCACAGCACGAGCTAGCAAAAGGAAGAGGAACTAGGAAGACGAAGAGAAGAGAAGAGAGCTATGAGACAGAGTGCAGTGGAACACAGTTTGACCCCGGTATATAGAATGCTGAGCTAATAATCAACGGCGACGTGACATGTGTTACATCCACACATGCTCTCGATGAAAAAACTTGCTACATGAAAAAACTTTAATTTTTGTAAACGGTCTCGGATGAAAAAACTTGCTACATGAAAGTTGTAGATCTCAAAAAGTTATGAAACTTCGTAGTTCACAACTTTTTCATTTGAATTCGTTTAGTGGCTCAAACAATCAATTTACACTCGGTTTATTATAGAATATGAAGAAGTACTAACGAATCTAGACACAAATGAGTCATGGGTGGAGTGGTAGAGGAGGTACCACGTGAGGGTGAGGTCTCCGGTTCGAATCGCCGGCGGAGCGCGTTCGTGAAAAAATGCGACTTTGCGACTTGGACGAAGACTGGCGGATTAATACTGGGCTTGTCCCAGAATTTAAATTCGTGAAAAAATGCGCGACTTGCGACTTGGACGGAAACCGGCAGTGATGTGGAATACTGGGCTTGTCCCAGAATTTAAATTCGTGAAAAAATGCGCGACTTGCGACTTGGACGGAAACCGGCAGTGATGTGGAATCCACCGATGCGGGATTTTGAACCGGCACTGTTTTGCCTTTCTGTAGTAGTGCTGGCTGGCTGGCTGCGCAGGGTAATAATGAATTTGAAATAAATGGGTGGGTGTATATATATATGTATATCTTGCTAAGCGGCTAGTAGTGAATACAAATTATTTTTTGCAATAATAGTAGTTGTGTATACCTTGTCCGTGAATCTATCTACATGGTAATAATAAGGACGATGGATAAAATCTACTCCGTAGCAGCTTTAGTCACACACCGGCCGAGAACATAATAGTGGCCAATCATAACCACCGTCAATTTCCAAATCAAGGTATGAGAAAGATTCTCCTAAGCCTAAAAAAATGCCGTAAAGCATGTAATAGCCGGCTCTCATCAATATACACATTGCACTCGCAGTCAAAGGTTGTGATAGCCTAAAAAAATGCCATAAAGCATGTAATAGCCGGCTCTCATCAATATACACATTGCACTCGCAGTCAAAGGTTGTGATAAACTAAAAGCTACATATGCTTACGAGCATGAGCTACTTAACTAGAACCTTATGAGCATGACTAATTAGCACTTGTTTGGTAGGGCTACTCTCTGCCTTCAACTCCTTTGGACATTGTTCGTGTACATGGTCATGTAGCCCATTTACACGACGTGTATGTCGGAACAAGGGTCCCAACAGGTCCAGGAGAAGAAGAATCCTCATTGAAGGCTAGTCGAAGAAGAAGGCCCCTCGGTGAAGGTCACATGTAGATGTCCTACGACGTAGGTCTTGTGTGAAGGTCGCCTAACTGAGGCTCCGTGCAGAGGTCCCATGACGAAGCTTGGCTGGGGAAGGGCCCATTCTAAAGGTCGGCTAAACAAGGTCCCAGACCAAGGCTGGCTAGAGAAGGTCTCCTAGTGAAGGTCGACTCGACAAGGTTTCTCGATGAGGCTAGCCGAAGAAGGTCTCCGGACGAAGGCCGGTAAGAGAAGGTATTATGACAAAGGCTAGTGGGAGGTCTCTCGACAAAGGTCTTGAATGATGGCTCCCAGCGAAGCCTCCACGGAGAAGGCTCCAAACATCAAGAGGGGAGAGAGCTTGGCGGAGAATAGGAGGGACATGTTAGGGTTTGGGAGCACACAGTTCAGCGAGGGGGGTTTGACACCTAAAGTGGTAAATGGGTAAACCGCAAGCATATGATTGTCAATATAGCCTTCACTATGAGTATTCTAGGTATCATGATTTCTGCAAGGAATGAGAAGTCAAGAAGTGAACTCAGACTCAAGACCATCCTATGATGAGACAAAGGAGCCTATGATGTTTAGTAAGGATGAAAACGGATCGGATATAAACGGATATCGCTGATATTGTATTTGTTTTTATATTTCAGTTCAGATTCAGATTCGAATACGGATAGTATCAGAAATATCAGATAGGATATGATTATATGTCGACATCATAAATATATTGATTTTAGAATTCGGATACGGTATCAGATGTTAATCTTCGGACTCAGATATAGATAGGTCTAAACTTCTCTAAACGAATTTGGTCGGACGGACGATAGAATAAATATTCGTCCACTTTTCATCCCTAATTGTTTAGGCACATAGGATCTTTAAAGCAATAATATCTAGTAAGGTAGAGTAGATATAATAGCACAAACCTTGCCCACAGAGGCAATAGGTGAGACAATAAGAGATAAAACACTTATTCAATGCAGTTACCTTCACTACCAGAATCTAGAATTACCTTAACGGGCGAGGATTTTCTTGAGTGCCAAAATAAAAGCGCCAAAAAGTGTTGTTTCCTTGACTATGGATGTAAACGTCCAAGAAAATTGATATCCCTGAGTGTTAAACCAAACCGCCAAGGTAATTGCCCATTTTCTTGAGTGCTAGTTCAAACCACCAAGGTAACTCCATGTTTTCTTGAGTGTTATTATAAACTCTCAAGCCAATGCTCATTTCCTTGGGTGCTATTTAAAACTGTCAAGGCAACTCATATTTTCTGGGAACCCCCAAGGAAATTCTTAGAGCTTCGAAATATTATTTTTTTTGAATTATCTAAATGATTTCAGATGGTGACCTAAATCAAAGTTATAGTATTTGATGAGATCTAGAACGTTTGAGTTCAAACTTTTAATATTTGAAGTCGATCATATAGTGTTTCAAATATTCATTACAAATTCAATGAAGTAAATACAAAATAAAAGAATAATTCACATAGCCATAAGTCACTTTGAGATGTAGTAGTAAGTGTGCTTCAACTTAGAGCTTCAAGTTATAGGTTCCATTTTTTGGTGGCGCATATGTGCACGGCCATATGCCAGATGAAGAACAATGAGAGGGGAGAAAGAAGTAGTAGGGATTTCTCCCTCACTAACATATGGGTTGTATATATACTCCGTATTTAGGAAAAGAAAAAAAGAGATGTACAAGAGTTGCTCTAAGTGTACATACGTACTTTTCATCTATGTCCCCAACCTCACTAATAGGCTAGTAGAGAGATTATTAATGGAGAGTTTAAGGAAAAAGAAGGATGCCATGAAAGTCCTAAGCATGGATATTGTCATATCAATAAAATCGCTCTAACGTGACACCATGTAATGAAAAGAGTAAAGTCCATCAACGGTCCTTAAACTTGTATGGTTGTGTCATCTCGATCCCTATAGCTAAACTCGCAAATCGATCGTTTAGATCCTCAAACTTGTTCATCTATGTCATGATGGTCCGTAAACTTGTTCAGATATATTACTGTAGCCACTAAACTTGCAAATCACACGTTCCCTCAACTTGTTTACTCATAGCATCTTGGTCCCTAAACTTGGTTTTGAGTCTCATCTAGATCTAAACACGGCGATCTAAAAACATTATATCAAAAAATAATTCATAACTTTTTTCATATAAATTTAAATAAAGACAAACTTTATATTAAAATTGTAGCCTCGACGCGATCCACAACTTTATAGTTGATTTTTTTGAATTTAAACTATTTAGGGTCCCAAAATATTTTTGAATATTTATAGATTCTGAAATTTCAAATTAAAAGTTATTAAAAAATCTTGGATATTGACATGGTCTATATAAAAGTTATAGTTCTCAATATAATCTACAACTTTGTAGTTGAGAAATTTTTAATTTAAAATCATTGATTGTCCTAAAATTTAATTTTAAATTTTAAATTCTAAATTCTATAAACTTATAATAATATTTTATGATCCTAAATATTTTTAATTAAAAAATAATTCAACTACAAAGCTGTAGATCACGTCGAGGGCTACTACTTTAATATAAAAAATTTCTTGATTCAAATTCATATGAAAAGTTATGAACTATTTTACATATAGAGTTTTAAAATCACCCTATTTTTAAATAAATAAGTTTTAAAATCAGATTTAAGGACCGGGATGACACAATTGAACAAGTTGGAGGACCTAAACAAATGATTTGTAAATTTAGGTGTCGAGATGACATAAACGAACAAGTTTGAAGACTTAAATGATCGATTTGCGAGTTTAAGGACCGCAATGCCACAACAGTACTAGTTTAGGGACCGGTGATAGACTTAACTCTAATCAAAATATGTTCTGTTTAGAGAAAAAGTGAAATCCAACTTTAAGATATACAAGGATTAGAGTAATGTTCATGGCATGGGTGGTCCTTCATCTTGTGTTAAGGTGTCATTTTGGTTCTTGAACTTTTAAAATGTATTTTTTCACAAACTTTGTGTTAATATGTCATATAGGCCCTAAACTTTTGAAATATGATTTTTAGGTCCCTGAATTTGTCTTGACGTGCGATCTAGGTCCTGTACTTGTCATACTGTTTCACTTAGGTCCAAATAAAGCCGATCTACTCTGTCAGTTTTTTCCAAACCCAAACAAGGAAACCGAACACCGACAGAGCTATTCTCGCCACCGCCCGCCCTGGCTGTGTCAACGACGAAGATGACGGTATGATGGTATCCTTGCCACCATCCCCACTGATAAAACATGGCAGGTAGTGCTGTCTTGCAGCTCGTTGCCGCCCTGACGACAGCGGGAGGTGACCAGTCCGCCGTGAGCTCGCGCCGTCGTCGTCGTTGGCTTGCTGGGCGCTAGGTGCTGGTGGACCGGAGTTTCGACGTTGCTTCTCTCACGCTTCAGCAAACCAAAAGCAAGCTCGGGAGCCAGGGAACATAATTGAGCACCTAGCTCGGCAAATCGAACTTTAAGTCACCCAAATCAAGCCCCCACATGAATAATCAAACCCACACACAGGCCAGCACAGGAGATGATGTGCTGCTGAGAACTCGGAGGTGCGTGGTGTGCCTTCTCCCGTGCAGAGTCGAAGACATTGTCCACGACCTCACCGTGGGCAAGCAGTCTCCGCGAGCGTGCTGCGAGGGGGTGGATGTGGCGTGGTGGCACTATGTGGAGGTTAATGATACGATGAAGAACGGCGCTGCAAAAGGAGGCAGATACAGAGGGGGCGCGTCGTGGCTGATTTAATTAATTAATTAAATTCATAATATGACTTTATCTATTTCGGTACTAGTTCTGTACCATTTCTATCTTTTTGTACTTCAGTACTTTTATACTTTAGCAGGTACTTCCTCCATCTTAAATTATAAGATGATTGACATTTATAATTTTAAGTTTGATCATTCGTCTTATAAAAAAAATTATGCAAATATAATTAAATTTAAGTCATCTTTAAAGAACTTTTATTAACTTTTTTCTAAAAAAGAACTTTTATTAATCAAAAAGTGCTCGTGGCGCAAGGCTCGTGGCGTAAAGTGTCTGACCGTACCACACTTGGGGTAGGCGGACGACTTGTAGAAGTGCTCACGACGCCAGGCTCACGGCGTAACGTGTCGGACCATACCACTCTTGGGGGTAAGCGGTCGACTTATAGAAGTACTCGCGGCACCAGGCTCGCAACGTAATGTGTCTGACCGTACCACTCTTGGGGTAAGTGGTCGACTTGTAGAAGTGCTCGCGGCATAATGTGTCTGACCGTACAACTCTTGGGGTAAGCGGTCGACTTCGGCGCCAGGCTCGCGGCGTAACGTGTCTAATCGTACCACTCTTGGGGTAAGCGACCGACTTGTAGAAGTGCTCGCGACACCAGGCTCGCGCGTAACGTGTCTGACCATACCACTCTTGGGGTAGATATGGTCGACTTGTAAAAGTGCTCGCGGCACCAGGATCGCGGTGTAACGTGTCTGACCGTACCACTCTTGGGGTAAGCAGCCCACTCGTAGAAGTGCTCGCAGTGCCAGGCTCGTGGCATAACGTGTCTGACCGTACCACTCTTGGGGTAGGACGCCGACTTGTAGAAGTGCTTGTGGCGCCAGGCTCGCAGTGTAACGTGTCTGACTGTACTACTCTTGGGGTAGGCGGACGACTTGTAGAAGTGGCCGCGGCGCCAGGCTCGTGGTGTAACGTGCTTGATCATACCACTCTTGGGGTAAGCGGCGACTTGTCGAAGTGCTCGCGGCGCCAGGCTCGGGCGTAACGTGTCTGATCGTGCCTCTCTTGGGACAAGCAGTCGACTTGTAGAAGTGCTCGTGGCACCAGGATCGCTGCATAACATGTCTGACCCTACCACTCTTGGGGTAAGCGGCCGATTTGTAGACGTTTTTTCTGAAGAAGCCTTCTTTGTTTTTCTTGAAGGTTGAGTGTAGTGTGTGCTGCTAGTTGTAAAATCTCTTGCGTGACGTGTCATTTTGTATGTTTTTATGACCGATCCGACTTGGATCTTCTAATTGGAAGTCTTGATGTGGTGATGTTGATGTATCCGAATTGAATTTGGTCTTCTGCTTGTGCGCTTGTATGACGCGCACGTACAAACTTGTCGACGAGGGTTGATCTTTGAAAGTATATGTTTGGTTTTGGTAATTGAGTGACAACTTAGGTGGACTAATATGTGTTTAATGTGAGACATGCAGGTGATTTAGTCCTTAGGTACACAAGTGTGAGCAACCAATAAAGTCAACCAATAAAGTCATGGAGAGATGGCTTGTGCATATTGATGGTGCTCAACTTGATGATGAAGGAGCTTATTGTACATGGTACATGACATGGAGTCATGTGACAAGGTGGAGAAGATAAACACATGACTTGGCTCGATGGACCGATTGTAAGCGTGAAGGGCAAGTTGGAGGCTTGAAGCATTTGACCGCGTGGCGGTAGGCTTGAGCAAGGCTTGGCGTCGATGGACAAAGACAATGGGGAAGGGTAAGTGAAGTCAAGATCAATGAACCAATATGTCTCGCGATGATATGGAGTGGATCATATCATTTGTGATAGGTTGGTGCATGTGTTGCATCAACATTGGAGAAGGAGATGAAATGGAATGCGCAAGGAAAAGGTATAACTTAGAGCATTTCATTTCACCGGTCATAGATGTTTAGAGAAGTGTTTGATCAGGTTGAGTTATAGGAAAAGCCGTACTATCAAGAGGGATGCATAGTAGACTAGCTTGATGAGGATAAGAGTGCTCATGTCAAAAGTCTATATGCGTTCGAGAGATACCTTGCACTCACGGACACATAGAAGATGTGTTTCTGCCAGGGTGCACCGGTAGTACCGGTCAAGGACCGGTAGTACCGGTAGGCTTAACTGCGTGCTGAAGTTATGTGCTGAAAATGAACTACCGGTAGTACCGGTAGGCAAAATTCCTGCGCATCTCAAGTTGCGAGATTTTGAACTAGCGGTAGTACCGGTTCCTGACCGGTAGTACCGATGGTGACCGGTAGTACCTGTGAAAGACCGGTAGTACCGGTTGGCTAACTTTGTGCAACAGTCGGAAGGCTCCAACGGTCGGAAATGTTGGACCGGTAGTACCGGTAGTGCATCGGGAGCTGCGGGAATAAATAGGCCGCCCCTTCCCGTGGGGCGGTGACCAACCCCATTATTCCACTCCTACACCTGATAAAAAGGGTTCCAAGTGTCTCTCTCTCCATCTATGCTCCTAGGCTTCAATCCATGGTGGATTTGTGAGAGAGAAGTGAGATTTGAGAGGGGAGAGGATCGATCTACGACTTGAGCATTCGATTTCCTCTTCTTGCCAGTTTGCTTTGCATTTGTTGCTCTTGGATTCTTGGAATTCTAGCCGGCTAGTTGTTCTTCATGGTTGCCCGTGTTGATTTATTTGTGAGGGCACCCATAAGCGTTTGTATTACCCCTTCGATCCTTAGTGGAAATCTTGGGCTAACATTTGTGGTTGCTTGAGGGAGGCAAGGAGGTGGAAGAGACTCTGACCTTTGTGGTCACCTCAACAACGAGGAGTAGGAACTCCTTTGTGGGGACCAAACCTCGGGATAAATCTTGAGTCTCGCGTTCTTGATGTTGTGGAGATAGCTTCGTCTATCCTTTGTTCTTGTGTTCTTCGTGTTCTTCCTCTCTCCCTCAAAGTTCATAGGTTGGGAAGGCCTGATCTACAAATTGGAGAGGAACCAATCCAAGCAAAGCTCAACATCATTATCCTCAACCTCAAGGAGTGTGGGGAAAAGCTCGGATCCGGATTCAAAGCTCATCTTCCTCAGATTTTGGAGCTACAACGTGGCACCAGTAGTACCGGTCAGCCACCGGTAGTACCGGTCCTACTACCGGTAGTACAGTTTGGTGGTTTGCATTCTCTATTCACTAGCTTGTACTTATTGTTTCATACTTGTGCTAGTGTTTAGTGGTTGCTTTAGTAACTAGTATAGCTTGTGTATCTTGCTAGTTACCTTCTTGCTTGTGTAGCATAGAAGTGGCTCTTGAGTGACTAATTGGCTTGTGTAGTCTTGTTAGTCACATTACTTAGCTTGTGTAGCTAAGCTTTTTGAGCTCTCTAGTTTGGCTTGTATAGCCTTGCTATTGAGCATTACTAGTGAGCTTAGGCTTTGTGCGCTTTGCATTCACTAGCATGTGTAGGAGCTCCTGGCTTGCTTAGAGTACTAGATGCTTAGGTTTGTGTGACCTTGCAACCTAGACTTGTTAGGTGAGCTTCCTAGCCTGGCACCTTAGTAAGCCTTCTTATCACAATTTGCTAGGTGCTAGTGTTATAAGTAGAGGGGTGTTGTTTTGGCTAGACCGGTAGTTTTAATTCCGCATTTCTTTCGGTTAGCCTTTGCGATAAGTTTTTTAGATACGCCTATTCACCCCCCCCCCCCCCCCGTCTAGGCCAATTAGGTCCTTTCAATCTTGAGATCTTCTGAGCGGCTGCAAGTTGTCGATGAGGGTTGATCTTGAAATGTTCTGAGCAACTACGGGTTGTCAACAAGGGTTGATCTTGAGATCTTCTGAGTGGCTACGAGTTGTTGGCGAGGGCCGACGAGTGCCACGATGGATTTTGGTCTTGATGTCCACCGAGCTCTCGAACGCAAAGCATCAAGAACCCCTACTTGGCGCACCAGTTGTCGATGTTTTACCACCGGCAACCCGTCACAGGGGTACCTGGGATGGTGATTTGTTCAGAGGGGTGTCGGCGCATGCAAGGACTCGATGGTAAACACAGGGAGACAACTATTTATACTGGTTTGGCACGCCAGAAAGTTACGATGCCCTACGTCTAGTGTGGATTAGATAGTATGTTGTGCCTTGCGCTGTTCTGAGGTCATGCCTCTATTGTGCCCTCTGAGTTGAGGTGAGGCTGAGGAGGTTGAGGTGCCGATCTAGGGACCCCTACCCTCCTTTATATTGTCCAGGAGAGGCGGGATTCCTAGTCAGTTACAAAGTAGAGATCCTAGTAGGATTACGTGTAACTACTCCTAGTAGGATTACATGTAGGGAATCCTATTTGGACTAGGTCTGCTTCTAGTCCTAGTAGGATTACATATAGGGAATCATATTTGGACTAGGTATTCTTCTCTCTTCTCCATGGGGAACCCTATGGGTCCCTCATCGACAGGCTTCCATGAACCAAAACTTTCTGAACTAGGTGAGCCAAATTCTCAAACTCTTTCCTAATGAATTTTTTGTGATTACTGGGAGCATCCCTTAAAGGGCTAATTCAACCAATTGGCCATCAGAGAAATTCAATGAGTAGCATCAACTTCAAACTTCTCTAAATCTTTTAATATACTTAGAAGTTGACTCATTGTTTTTTTGCATCATGTTTGTTAAGTCTATAATATTCATCTCGATGGTACTAGTGAAAAGGTAACCATGGAATTTTTTATCCTAATCGGCCCATCCCTTGATATTAGGTTTGAATGATGAAAATAAAGTGAAGGCTAGTCTAGATAAAGACAACACAAAGACTCAAATTCTATGTGGTTGTTTCATAAAAGATTCTCCCAATTGATCAATGAAATGGTTGATATTCTCCATAGTTGATGTCCAATCTTGTCTAGATAATTTTGAGAAAACAAGGGCTCTGTAGCACAGTAGGAGAGCTACAAAGTCATATAATTTAGGATATGGATGCCGGTACAAACAGGCTTGATCTTTAGGCTTCAAGCTGAATTTACTTTGAATCGTATTGGCTATTTGTCATCTCATTAGGGTTAAAATCTACTACAGGTGGAGGGTTATGATTCTAACCTTGTTGGGCACAAGTATTGTAATTCTGAGTGTCTGTGTATCCTGGATGCGGTGTGTAACTATACGTGCTAGCATCAGAAATAACTTGGAACCATATTGGACATTCAATGTATTGATTTCCCTAAGATGTTCCTTGAAGTCTCCTATTGAAATAAACTAGATCAACATCTCTAATAATCCTTTGGTATGATGGTGCTATCTTCTTTGGTATGATGGCGTTATCTTCTGAGCTGGCGATGGTACTCGTGTTGGCATGTTGAATGTAGTCAGCTAGGACGATTGTTGATGATGAGATTCTTGTGTATGCTATTCATGAGGCTATTGTGCATGTTAAGTTTGTGATTGTTGAACTTGTAATGGATCTGACACTTGTGGTACTCATTCAATAATCACATATTGACTTGTACTAGTTATGGATCCTTTAGTCGATGGTTGAGGGATACCAAATATGAAGGCCACTCTTAATGCACTAGGGTACCATGTAACACTTCATCATGTATTGGAATGATGTTAGAAACATTGTGTTGAGACTTGCTAGATCATCATTAACTCTTTTATGGATTCTTTCCAACACAATCCTCTTTTCATCATCACCAACTTAGCCTCTTTTTCCTGAGAGCAAAACCCTAGCCATTTGTCTTCAAAATTAATGACTATCTTCTCAACTTTATCTTTGAGCCCTTCAAGCAAACTCAGCAATCTTGACATCTAGTATTCCTCCTTTGTTACCCATCTTGATGATTTGTGCTTCCACTGAGCGTGCCAGAACAATAGCAAGCCTAAATGTCCTTTTGATGCAGGACAAGCCGGTTTAAGATCCAAAGGGATGCTAGTCAATTTGATTTACAATTAACAAATGCAGGGTTAATCATTAATTTAGGATGGAACATGTCAGTGTTGCTCAAGACAGTTTCAAATATGTGGCTAAAATAGCCAATGATAAGGCCATCGACTAAGAGTCAATATCTCGACGGTGTGATGATATGAAATAAGTAGGCTTAGTTCTTATTGGCTGATTAACCAAGCAAAAGCAAGTCAAATAGAGTCAATAACTTCTTTAAAGAACATATCACACATCCTAACATAACTAGACTAAAAAACCATCTAGATTCATTCTATATCAAATAGTTCAAACTCATACAACATTGATAAAGATAGTAAAATAAAGTTATCAAATCACAGATAATTACATGCACTCATTAACATGTTATGGCACGAAAGCACTGGCCATCGGCTATCTTAAAGAGCCAATGTTTAAATGACTTGATATTATGATGTGGTCACTATCAGCTATACATCTGATGCGATATGAAAAAATTACAACATGTAAGCAATCATTTATTTAATTATAAATAGACTTATAAAGTAGCTAGATTCAATCTATTATCACTACCAAACAGGTCAAAATGATGCATACTGATAACATGTTATAGATGTGAAAGCACAAGCCATCGGCTATATAGACGTTGGAAGCATACTGAATGAATAGAACCATGCTTTGTTAATAAAAAGATCTAGAAACTAACAAGCTTGCTGATAGTCCTAGTTTGGTTTTAAGTAATTGATGAAACCTTTAGTACTAACCTATTGTCTCTAAGTGATGAATTGATATAGGTTGGTATACATCAAGTGATGGAGCCAAGTGATCATCATGATGGATGGTGAAGATCAAGTTCTCCAACTTGAAAAGAAGAAAGAGAAAAACAAAAGGAGATCAAGGTAAAGGTATAACTTGATAGAACTTTTTTTGTTGTGGCACTCAAGATACCACAGAGGGTACTATTAAGAGGGGAGAAATCTTAGTGATCCAGTATCAAGTGCCACTAGGTGATCTAACTAGTTGCGTAAGCATTAGATCGAGTGAGCTAACTTTACACCCTTGAAAAATACTTGTGTCAATTCTAACACATATGCACAAAGGTAACACACATTGTGTTTAGCACTTGTGAGAAAGGGTGACAAGATAGGAGAAGAAACATGGTTCGCTGTGAGTGACCAGATGTGTCCAGTGCTTAACACTAGGCGTTGAAAGTTTACTAAGTGTGTGGGACGCTAAGTGAGTCCGGTTAGTGCTGACCAGATGTGTTCGGACACCATTTCTTGTATCTAGAACCTTACTGGAAATGACCTAACTATGTGCGATCGAGCATTATTGTTGTACTGTTCATGGGTCCAGTCGTTATAATGAGTCGAGCTCATTAAGTGGACTGAACACTATTAGGGTCTGGTCACTAGGGACTAGATGCATCCGTGTAAGGACCTGAATAGCCTTGAGGGGGGTGAATAGTCATGTTGAAAATAAAACTTCACAGCTTCTGTCAGTCAGGCCCGGCACTGTCGGCCTTTAGCCCGGAACTGCCGTGGGTGCCCAGCATTGTTGCTCTCTGGGGCGGCAGTGCTGGTCACCAGGACAGAACCTTGCACAATTCAAAATATATAATGAGAATGGAAATTGTGCTTGAATCAAAACCTTCCTAGAGGTGTAAGAAACCTCTAGCACCACTTGAAAGTGGTAGCAACACACCCACCGAGTAGATCGGGTCCAAACCCTAGAAATCACCTTGCAAACAATATATATATCCAAGTAGAGAGACAATCACAAGGAGACACAAGATTTGACCCATGGTTCAGCTCACCACCAAGGCTTGCCTACGTCCACGTTGCTGACGTGCGCCACACAAGGCTCAAGCTCGCCACAAAGGCTAGCTCTTTCCTCAGCCACAAGTCAAGAGAATGAACTCTTGAGATCAGGGGATATGTATTAGCAAATGGATGTTAGAAACCTCCCTAGGCTGCCACATGAAGTAGGCAAGCTCAAGGGTGACGTCTAGCCGACTAGGAGCAATGCTCCAAGAGTAACAAACTCAAACCGTTGGCCACCACGCAAACCAAATGCTTGTAGGATTTGAAGATCCGAGAGAGAAGCTTCTTCTCAACCTTGGAGGCTCAATCTCTCAAAGATTTGAGTGGAAATCAATGGAGGAGAGAGTTGGAGCACCAAGAGAGAATGGAGAGCAAGAAGAGAGCTTCACTTTCTGTTTCTGTGAAATGAGAATGAGAGAATGGCAGAACTAGCCATTGGGGAGAAGTGAGGGGATAAGAAATACCCCTTAACTGTCCAACGGGCAGATCAAATCGCGGCAGTGCCGACCTAGAGGCGCGGCAGTGCCGGACTACCTGGCACTGTCGGCCTGAAGCCCGGCACTGCCGGCCTGGCAGAGAGAGCAAAGAGTGGATCTTGGAATAGTTGGTTGTTTTTCCTACTATGTATGTGGAGGTGTATGATATATGGATAGATATTGCATTTGGTTCACTTGTTGGTATGTGTGTTGAATCCCTCTTAATAGTATGGCATACCTAACTCAAATTTGAAATATAAAATGAATTAAAGTCCTTTGAGCTTGTTGCCATGCACTTTTGTAATTGGAGGGGTCCGCCAACCTGTTCATCAACCTCCTTATATTTAACCTGCTTGCCATACTTGAAGAGTCTCATTAGTTCTCTAATTATGTTGTCGTGTCACCAAAACCGACTTAAGGCTTGATTGCACTTTCAATCTCCCCATGCTCCTGTCTGAGCTGTCTGATCTCCAGTCTAGTCTGGTAAGCATGGTCATTAGCATAGCAGATGCCAGCGAAGATCTTCTTCAGAAGCCTGCCAAGCTTACCTTTCCTCTTGCCTCTGCTAGCTGCTGATGTGGAGGACTCAGGGCGATCTGAAGCTGCTGCTGCCCTGGTCCTGGTCCTAGGAGGAGTCACCACCTCCTGAACTATGGAGTGCACTGCCTTCTCTCCTCTGTAAGACTCATGGACAGAGTCCTTGTTGTAGATCCGGTCAGTCACTCTCTCAATGATGAACATCAAATATGGTGCATAGGGAATTCTCTTCCTAGCATTATTTGCAGCAATGAACAACTCATCCCAAATGTAGCGTGCCACTGAAAAGGGTGGTGCTCCACCTCTCATCCTCCTTAGCACATTCTTGGATGATCCATACAGGTTGGAAGTTGATCCCACCTTGGGATAAAGAGTGGTCCTAAAGAGGTTGTTAAGGATATAATACTTACTCCTCAACCCCTTCACAAGACCATCTGCCTCATCAGGCTTGATGTAGAGAGGAGAGATTTCTTCATTTGTCAACCATCTCTCATCATGAACATTGGAGCACTCCCTGTCATCCTCTCCCAAACCAAGGAGACGGGCAAAGGTCACATAATCCAACTTGTAATGCATGTCCTCTGTCATCCAATGCATCACATGATTTTCCCTATCAAGATAGTAGGTGGCAAAGAACTGGTAGATTATCTCAGTATTCCAATCATTCCAGAAACTCATCCAGTCATACATGCCAAGATTCTTGCACTCATCAATCACTCTATCAAAGACAGGATCCCTCTTGTTCTCAAGATGCTCCCGATCAACATATTTCATCTTGATGATCTTGGGATTCTTAGCATGGAAAAGAATAGTGGAGTAAAAATCAGAATGAAAAACATTCTAGAACCTATAGTCCACTCCCATGTCCTTTGGCACATCATATGGAAAGATTGCCCTTTGCTCTTGGACAGATCTATACTGATTCTGATAATTCACTCTTTCTCTAGCACGACTATTCTGAGGCTCCTTGACAGATACCTCCTCAGCATGAGGAATAAGATAGGAACCATCAAAGATTCCTAGATTTGGAGGTGTCCTAGGGCAAGAACCCTCCATGATGGTTCTTCCTGCCATCTGTAACTCACTCTCCTGCCTGATCCTTTGCCTTGGACTCAGGCCATCATCAATCCCTCCTCTGCCTCCTCGGTGAGCACGGGCCTTTGTCCTTGGCCCCTTTCCTCTTGCATCACTCGGTCCTCCGGCATCCATCTATGCATTTAAAGGAGAAAGGGTTAAGTTGTTGCACATAGACAGTGACTAGAAACTCTAAACAAAGAGATTAAACCAAAAACTAGAGTCAATAGATCATTGTAGGAGCATTGGCAGCAGTGTTGTCACCAGGGGCCCAGCATTGTCGGCCTCTAGCCCGGCACTGTCGGCCTGGTGTAGACAGCACCATTGCTAGCTCCACCAATCCTCTATTGAATCTAGGTTTTGATTGAATCTAACTACTAGAGGTACATCACCATACACCATGCAACTACTAGCAACCTAAATCTCATCTCAAAATCCGTACATTGCATAGATCGATCCAAGTTAGGGTTTCAAGTAATTACCTTTGAAAGAGAGGGGTGAGGATAAAGAAGGGCTGGCTTGAACGGAGCTTGACTCAGGGAGGAAGATCCTCCACACCTCCTTCAATGGCAGCACCTCCGAAGGGTGGCACCACCGGGAAGAAGAGAGGGACCTCCGAGCTCCTTGGGTCGCCTTGGGGAAGAGAGAGGAGAGGGAGAAGGTTCTGCTGGGGGAAACTGTCTGGGATGGAGTCCCCTCGGGCTAGGGTGGAGAATAAAAGAGAGGCCTGAGAGTTTGGATCCGGACCCGACTGCTCGGTGCAGTTAAGTCGTGGCACTGCCGCGGCTAGGCCCGGCACTGCCGTGCAAGGGGTCGGCACTGCCGGACTGTCTGGGTAGTGAGGAGCTATGCCACTGTCATACTTTATATTTATTCATTGTAGACACATCCTCCTTGTCATATGCTGGTCAGTAAGCAAATCAACAGTACATACAATGACCAGCACATTCAAGTTTCTTTTGAAATTGGTTTTGAAACACTTAATTGAGATTTTCAAAGTTTTTCCTATGTCGCTAGGTGGTCAAACAAATGTGTGCTATAGTTCAAACCACGTTACGAGAATCAATTATATTCATCTCACTACGCAAAGCACAAAACCTTGTCTCATCGAGAGGCTTGGTGAAGATATCGGCTAGGTTCTTTTCGGTGCTCACATGGAGAGTTGTGATATCTCCTTTTAATTCGTGGTCTCTCAAGAAGTGATGATGGATGTCTATGTGTTTGGTTCTAGAGTGACTAACTAGGTTATTTGCCAGTTTGATGGCACTCTCGTTATCACACAAGAGAGGTATCTTGGTGAATTAACATCCGAAATCTTGTAAGGTTTGCCTCATCCAAAGTAGTTGAGCGCAACATGCGCTGGCTGCAACATACTCGGCCTAAGTGGTGGAAATGGCTACACAATTTTTCTTCTTAGAACTCCAAGACACTAGGGACTGTCCAAGGAATTGACATGTCCCCGAAGTGCTTTTTCGATATACCTTGCAACCGGCGTAATCGGAATCCGAATACCCAAGTAGATCGAACTTAGAGCCCTTAGGATACCATAAGCCAAGGTTAGGAGTGAAAACTAGATATCTCAAAATTCTCTTAACGGGCACTAAGTGGCACTCTTTCGGGTTAGCTTGAAATCTAGCACACATGCACACACTAAGCATTATGTCCGACCTAGATGCACATAAGTAAAGAAGAGAGCCGATCATGGAGCGATATACCTTTATGTCCACGGATTTCCCTCCTTCATCAAGATCAAGATGTCCATTGGTTGGCATGGGAGTTTTTATTGGTTTTGCATTTACCATGTAAAACTTTCTCAACAAATCATGGGTGTACATGGTTTGGCATAAGAAAGTCCCTTCCTTGAGTTGCTTGATTTGAAAACCGAGGAAGAACTTTATCTCACCCATCATAGACATCTCAAATCTCTTAGTCATGATCCTACTAAACTCATCACAAAAAGATTGGTTAGTACTACCAAATATTATGTCATCGACATATATTTGGCACACAAAGATATCATTATTAATCTTATGAGTGAAGAGGGTAGGATCCGCTTTGCCTATTTCAAAGCCTTGTTTGATCAAGAATTCCTTAAGGCATTCATACCATGCTCTTGGTGCTTGCTTAAGCCCATAGAGCGACTTATGGAGCTTGAAGACATGATGTGGGAACCTAGGATCTTCAAATCCCGGTGGCTGCTCAACATAGACTAGCTCTTGGATAGGGTCATTCAGGAATACACTCTTCACATCTATTTGTTGAAGCTTGAAGTCATGATGGGCAGCATAGGCCAAAAGCATTCGAATTGCTTCAAGCCTAGCCATCGGTGCATAGGTCTCTTCAAAGTCCAATACCTCCACTTGAGTGAAACCTTGAGCAACCAATCTTGTCTTGTTCCTTGTCACCATGCCTTGCTCATCTTGCTTGTTGTGAAAGAGCCACTTGGTTCCAATCACATTTGTATTTGGTCTTTCCACCAAGGACCAAACTTTGTTCCTTTCAAAGCTATTTAGCTCTTCTTGCATAGCCATCACCCAATCTGGATCATCGAGAGCTTGCTCAACCTTGAGAGGTTCCAAAGAGGAGACAAAAGAGTAGAATTGACAAAAATTTGTCAAATATGAACGAGTAGTCACCCCCTTTCGAAGACTCCCAAGTATGTTATCAACGGGATGATCTCTTTGAATTGTTTGCCTCAATCTTGGGTATTTTGTGGCTTCTTGTTGGTCAGCTTGGTCATCATACTCATATTCTTCAAATATTGGTTGTAGGTTCATCGGGCTTGCTTGTGAGCAACTTGTTGTTGCTTGTCTGTGGGGTCCGGCAGTGCCGGCCTCTGATCCGGCACTGCCGTGGTCAGGCACAGAGGCTGGACCAGGAGCACCGCTGCCCCATTTTCTTCAATCCTTGGAGCAGTAGCTTCATCACCTTGAGGTTCCACTTCTGTGGCCTTGCCTTCTTGTGGTCTAATGTCACCAATGGCCATGTTCTTGATGCTTCACATGGTGGTTCCTCATTACCTACAATCACTTGATCAATTTGCTCTACTTGAGAGCCATTAGATTCATCAAATGTCACGTCTATCGCGATTTCAATTTTCCCTAAGGTGTTGTTGAATACGCGATAGACATGCTCATTTGATCCATAACCAAGAAGAAAACCTTCATCAACTTTAGGTGCAAACTTAGAGGTTTTGGGCTTTTTGTTAAGTATGAAACACTTGCACCCAAAAACTCTAAAGTATGACACCTTTTGTTTGTTACCGGTCAAAAGCTCATATGATGTCTTCTTCAAGATCTTGTGTAGATAGAGTCGGTTGATGGCATGGTAAGCGGTGTTGACGGCTTCGGCCCAAAAGATATCCGAAGTCTTGTACTCATCTAGCATTGTCCTTGTCATGTCAATCAGTGTTCGGTTCTTCCTTTCTACTACACCATTTTGTTGAGGGGTGTATGGAACTGAAAATTCATGCTTGATGCCCTCATCATCAATAAACTCCTCCACTTGAGTGTTCTTGAACTCGGTTCCATTGTCACTACGAACTTTCTTGATTTGGAAACTGAACTCTCTTTGTGCTCTTCTAATGAAGGTTTTCACCTTATCTTGCACTTGTGTCTTATCATACATAAAAAACACCCAAGTGAAACAAGTAAAGTCATCAACAATAACTAAACCATGTTTGTTACCGCCAATGCTTATGTAGGTCACCGGTCCAAAGAGATCCATGTGTATTAGCTCCAATGGTTGCTTTGTGGAGACAATGCTCTTTGATGGGTGAGGTGCACCTACTTGCTTTCCGGCTTGGCAAGCACTACAAATTCTATCCTTCTCAAAATGAACATTTGTTAGTCCAAGAATGTGTTCATCTTTTAGGAGTTTGGCCAAGTTCCTCATCCCAAAATGAGCTAGTCGGAGATGTCATAGCCAACCCATGCTAGATTTTGCCACTAAACAAGTTTCAACCTTAGCCTTACTTTTGTTGAAATCAACTAGGTAAAGCTTGCCCTTCAAACGACCTGTAAAGACAATAGAGGAATCCTTCCTCTTAAATACTTCCACACCCTTATCCGTGAAGAGACAATTGTATCCCATCTCACACAATTGTGATACAGACAACAAGTTGTAACTCAACGAATTCAATGTAATACATTTGAGATGGAATGTTCAAGAATAATAGCAACTTTACCAAGTCCAATCACTTCCCCTTTTGAGTTGTCACCGAAGATGATATTCTCACTTGCATTTGAAGTTGGGGAATATGATGAGAACATACTATTCTCTCCGGTCATTTGATTTGTACATCCACTATCAAGCACCCAACTTGACCTACCGGAAGAGTATGCCTACAAAACAAGTTAGTTCCTAGATCTAGGTCCCCAATCAATCTTGGGGTCTTGCATGTTAGTCACCACAATTTTAGGAACACAAATATTCATGTTTCTCATCACCCACAAATTCTGCAATGACTTTACCACGTTCATTGCATTTCAACACATAGCAAGATGATAGACTTCCTTGAGGTGACCTTGCCTTTGGTTGATAAGCAAACTTGTTTTTGGCCACCCAGATTGAGTCTTTAGGTTTCGGAGAAACCTGCTTTTGCTTTGGCACTTTCTTGACCTGGACTTTAGCTTGATCAGGTGAAGCAATAGCAGCCTTCCGTTTAGTGGGGCGCGGCACTGCCGGCCTGGAGCCTGGCACTGCCGCAGTCTGTGCAGGCTTATCTGCACCAATGTTTCCCTTCTTCTCAAACTTGACACACTCAATGCCTTTCACAATTTTTCTTCCATTGGTTTTACCTCCTTGAGTGTGTCCAAGCCCATCCTTGATTGATGGATGCCTTACATCCTTGTATTGGATTTTCTTTGGCTCAACTTTGTCTTTGTCATTTTTTCTAGAAGATGAGATGTCATTGTTGAGCCTTGCTATCTCTTTCTTCATGGCCTCCATGTTTGCAAGGTTAGTGGAATAATCATTCAAATTAATATTATAGCATTTTTCACACCCTTGACTAGTGGATGGAGAAGAGGCATCATTTGACTTAGGGAGATGTGAGTTGCTCTCCCAAAGAAGGTTGTATTGTGCCTCAATCTCTTGATGCTTTTCAACTAAGCCACAATGTTTTTGCTTGAGGTCACTACACTCCTTCTTAGTTAGAGCATGAGCTTCTTGTTCCTTGGACAAAGCCTTGGTCAAAGAGCTCACCTCACTCCTTTCTAATGCAAGAGCTTCCTTGCTAGCAATGTAGAGATCCTCTTGTTTGATAAGAGTCTTTTCTCTAGATGCCAACTCAGCCTTGGTTGCCTCTAATTCATCCATTAAGTTAGCAATGAAGATTTTGGTCTTTTTATCCATGTTTTTAGTTATTTCATTTATTTCTTCATCACTAGAGTAATCACTAGAATCACTATTAGAGATGTCATTGGGGGGAGGAGTTATGGGTTTTTGTTTTGGTTGTACCTTCTCACCCTTTGCCATGAGACAAATGTGAGGGGAGCATTCATCATCATCGGACATGTTGTTGAAGAGCCTTGGTGAAGTGGATGGCTTGTGAATTGCAATTGTTGCCATCTCTTCATCTTCACTTGTGCTCTCGGTTGATGAGTCCCACTCATGCCCAATATGTGCTTCACCCACATATCTCTTGCCTTTCTTCTCATTTGGGCAATCAGCAATGAAATGCTCGGTGCTACCACAATTGAAGCAAGTTCTTGACTTCTTGTTTGGGAACCTTCTCTTCATGAGCTTGTACGCATTCTTCTTTAAGCCCTTGTTGAATCTTCTCATGAATAGAGCTATGTCATCTATGTTCTTGTCTTGCTCATCTTCACTTTCACCATCACTTGATGTTGGAGCTTCGAGTTCATGCTTGATGGCCTTGGTTGCTTGAGCTTTGCTTGAGGAAGCTTGCTTGCTGTTTTTAGGACAGCTAGGGGCTGATGTCTTTGTGCTCTTGTTGGCTTTGAGAGCCACATCCTTAATCTTCATCCCTTCCATCCTTGCTTGCATCTCACCAAGCTTCTTCCTCTCAAGTGCTTCTTCTCTTTGTAGATCAAAGGTCATAATTCTTCCAAGCACATCACTTGGTGTGAAGTACTCAAATCTCTTCTTATCTCTAATCAATGTCACCACAATCTCATTTCTTGGAGAGTAGGCTTCTAGCATAATCTTGAATACTTTGTGATCTTTGACCTCTTCACCACCAAGGCCTCTAATCTTGCCAACCATAGTCATCAATCTATCAAACATCTCTTGTGGCCCTTCACCTTCATTTATCACAAACCGGTTGAGCTTGGCCATGAATAGATCAATCTTAGATTGCCTCACTTTGCTTACACCCTCATGTGCAAGGTGCAAGGTGTCCCATATTTCCTTGGCAACTTCCAAGCACATCACCTTGTTGTACTCATCACCATCCAATGCACTTAGCAACACACTAGTTGCTTGTGCATTAAGTTGTATGCAACGGAGCTCGGTGGTGGTGGGGCTTGTGGGATCCACCGAAGGCTCACATCCTCTATGGTCAATCTCCCAAGCACCGGGGTGAAGACCTACAAGGTAAGCTTTCATCAAGTGTTTCCACTTGGCAAAGTTAGTCCCATCAAAATGAGGCAACTTGCCCGCGGGAACATGAAAGCGAGGTTTATGCTCATGATTAGAAATAGATGAATAGTTGAAGGATACAGGGGAGTATTTCTTGCTTCCATCTTCCTTCTTTTTCTTCACAATCTTGGAGGCTTGGTATGATGCATCATCATCACCATCGGAGCTACTTGATTCAACCTCCACTTGAGAGGCTTGTTCTTTGCTCTTCTTTAGCTCCTCCTCCTTGGCCTTGAGCTCCTTCAACCTCTTTACTTCTTTTCTATGGAGCTTCTCGGCAAGCTTCATGCTCTTGGCTTCATTGATTGCTTTTTCTTCTTTTAGCAATCTTTTTTATTCTCTTCTCAATCTTCTTTCTTCTTTTCTTCTTGCTTTCTCTCCTGAGGACATGCCAACGGCGGTCAAGTAATTGTCCGTGGGCACACTCTCATCATTGTTGTCCGTGGAGTGCAAGTCCACATCCTTAGGGTCAACTTGCTTGACAATTCCCTCTTGGGCCATTATCTCACATGGTTAAGTGCTTAATGAGATAACCTTGCTTTGATACCACTTGTAAGGACCTGAATAGCTTAGAGGGGGGTGAATAGGCATGTTTAAAATAAAACTTCACAGCTTCTGTCAGTCAGGCCCAGGACTGTCGGCCTTTAGCCCAGCACTGCCGCGGGTGCCCAGCACTGCTGCTCTCTAGGGCGGCAGTGCTAGTCACCAGGACAGAACCTTGCACAATTCAAAATATATAATGAGAATGGAAATTGTACTTGAATCAAAACCTTCCTAGAGGTGTAAGAAACCTCTAGAACCACTTGAAAGTGGTAGCAAAACACCCACCGAGTAGATCAGGTCCAAACCCTAAAAATCACCTTGCAAACAATATATATCCAAGTATAGAGACAATCACAAGGAAACACAAGATTTGACCCGTGGTTCAGCTCGCCGCCAAGGCTTGCCTACGTCCACGTTGTTGAGGTGCGCCACACAAGGCTCAAGCTCGCCACAAAGGCTAGCTCTTTCCTCGGTCTCAAGTCAAGAGAATGAACTCTTGAGATGAGGGGATATGTATTAGCAAATGGGTGTTACAAACCTCCCTAGGCTGCCACACGAAGAAGGCAAGCTCAAGGGCGACGTCTAGCCGGGTAGGAGCAATGCTCCAAGAGTAACAAACTCAAACCGCCGGCCACCATGCAAACCAAATGCTTGTAGGAGTTCAAGATCCGAGAGAGGAGCTTCTTCTCAAGCTTGGAGGCTCAATCTCTCAAAGATTTGAGTGGAAATCAATGGAGGAGAGAGTTGGAGCACCAAGAGAGAATGGAGAGCAAGAAGAGAGCTTTACTTTTTGTTTCTGCGAAATTAGAATGAGAGAATGGCAGAACTAGTCATTGGGGAGAAGTGAGGGGATAAGAAATACCCCTTCACTGTCCAACGGGCAGATCAAGTCACGGCACTGCCGGCCTAGAGGTGCGGCAGTGCCGGACTGCCCGGCACTGCCGGCCTGACAGAGACAGCAAAGAGTAGATCTTGGAATAGTTGGCTATTTTTCCTACTATGTATGTGGAGGTGTATGGTATATGGATAGATATTGCATTTGGTTCACTTGTTGGCATGTGTGTTGAATCCCTCTTAATAGTACGGCATACCTAACTCAAATTCAAAATATAAAATTAATTCAAGTCCTTTGAGTTTGTTGCCATGCACTTTTGTAATTGAAGGGGTCCGCCAACCTGTTCATCAACCTCCTTATATTTAACCTGCTTGTCATACTTGAAGATTCTCATTAGTTCTCTAATTATGTTGTCATGTCACCAAAACCCACTTAAGGCTTGATTGCAGTTTCAATCCGGTCAATAAAGAATCTTTATGGAACCTGTTTGGAAACAATCAGATGCCATGCTTAGCACGTTCGATTAGTTGTGTTGGTGTGTCTAGTACAACATAAAATGGTATTATGCATGTGCTAGCTATTGGGATCTAATGAACACAGTTAAATGGCATAGACACATGATGACCATTGTTGACGGTAATTATGAGCTATTTTATCACCATCAAAATACCGTCAATATCCTCTTATTCGAAGGAAAATAAGCATAGCCTAAACATATTATACCCAATAACTAGTTCCACATGTCCCTTGACTATTTGATGCAGGTAATGACAAATGGGGAATTTTGGGAGCTAGTGGGCCCACTTAGGGGGTCGGCCGACCACCCTGTGGGGCCACTAAGACTCCCAAGCCCCTATGATCCAAGTAACACTCTCCAAAGCACTTTCTACCCCTTGGATCCAAGTGTGCTACCTCTCAACGGTTCTGGATCAAAGCACGAGGATCCATGGGCTCAACATGACATATTTCCATGTATGGCAAATGTGCAAAGCCAATACACAATCATGATGGACATTACCTCTAGAAGCCACCTGCAAAAGATGAGCTAGTTTGGCCACAAAAGACGGTCGGTCAACCATACTTTGGGCCCAATTTTGGATAGCATAATCCACACCTATCAAGGAGATCCCACGCCGAAGGGGAGGCCCATGGCTCTCTAACGGAGGTCGGACGACCTCCTAGGTGGGCCTAGAGACCACCCATAGGCCTCCTGACCAGTGGGGTCAGCTTCTAGAAGAAAGGGGTAGGGCCCACCTGTCAGGGGGTGGTCGACCGACCGCCTATAGGTGCCCCTGAGCATCCCCGAGCTCCCCCACCGACTTTCTGCATGCCTCCATGCATCAACTTCATCTCCACCGTTGATCTAAGGCGGTTACAATGACGGTTTGATCCTACGGTGGCTGATGGAGGTGCGAACACATGGTGGATAAGTACTCATGTATGTTCAGCTTTGATGATGAGTGATTGACCAACACGTGAGTGTTTCAGTTTGAGCGATTTATTCTAACCCTTTGCGAAAGCAAATGTGTGCCTGTCTATCAGCTTTTGGTGTGCAGGTGCTATGCCTAGTGACAGTGGTCAATGGCGTGGATAAAGTCGAGTAGAGGCTTGCCGTGCCGATGGACTGAGAGCGGTGAAGGGCGGAAGCAAGGCTCGGACTGAGGGACCATGGGCAACGGTGGACTAGTTGTGGTGGCTAGTACTTGGCACCGGCGAGTGCGAGACGACATGGAGGTAGACCGAGTCGGCTGAGTCAAGATGGTGGACGCGCGAGTCGAGCGAAGGCTCAGAGGACTCAGAGTCCGACCAGGCGAAGACAAGGTGGCTCGCGTCGAGTGTTTTGGTGGTTTGGGCCTCAAAACCATCCGCGTTGGTTTCCGAGTTTGGGCCGCAAAACTCGGGGTTCGGTAGTTGAGCCCAAAGCTACCAGTGGCGGGTTTCCTGGGTTTGGGCCTCAAAACCTAGGCAGAGCTTCCGAGGAAGCGGAGATGGCACGTGGCGGAATCCTGGAGGTTGCGTCGAGACGACGACAACTCCCGGCAGGAAGCGGGGCCGTCCATTCAAAATGCAGGAGATATTTTCCGGAGCTTGGACTGCAATGCTTAGGGTAGGTAGTTCACTCAATGTATCTAGGGGGTCTTTGGGAAACAGCCAAAGCCTGATAAGTAGGGGGTGAAGGTGTATCCCTCATCCCATCTATTGAACCCTAATCACTTGCCCCTCTCTCTCTTTTTCTAGTTCATGAGATCCCTAGGTTGTTTCCACCAACCTTTGTAAGAACTTGGGTTTGTTGCAAGGAATCGGAGGCCGTAACCTCTGTAAGCCATGGTGGCTTCGATTTCGTGATCGTGTCCTGTTTTGCTTGTGTTCTTCGTGTTTTGCTTTTGCTCCCTCTTTTCCCGAGATGATTTCTCTTTGTAGGGAGTAGCTCTTGCAAAACCGCTTGAACCAAGTTGTTTGCAATCGTGAGGAGCTTCTTTGCATCGAAGGAATTCTCCTCAAACCTCACAAGTGTGTAGATCGGGCGATTTCTTTGTGGCGTTCCCGTTTATCCTCTCTAAATTGAGCGATGATTTCTTCGGGATAGCTCCCCAACTGCACTAGGATCATGGCTACAAAGTTTGGTTGCAGTTGGTGATCATTTGGTTGAGTTTTGGGAAGATTTGGCGGAGAGAAGTTCGTTTTCGCGGGGAACAGTTTTCTTTCTATGAGCTTCGGACCACTTTTCCCTAAGCTCCGGACCATTGCAAGTGGTTCGGTGGTCTTGACCAGCTACGTGTCAAGCAGTGAAGGGCGTCGGTCCACCCTCTGGACCTCTCTATTTTGAGCTCCGGACCATTGTCCATTGGTCCGGTGGCTCTATCCTAGAGGCTGCTCTACGTGTCGGACCAGGCACATTAGTCCGACGGTAAGCATCGGACCAGAGTCCGGAGGTAGGGTGCTTGCTGTGCTTTTTGCTCGGTGGCGAGTGTAAGCACCGGACTACTTTTCATAGTCCGACGGTGAGCGTCAGACTAGTTGTCCGGAGCCTAGGCTCTCACTGGTTGTTCTCTGTTTGAGCACCGGACTTCCGAAAGAGGGCGTCGGACTAGTCCGGAGGTACCTTGGTGTGCACCGGACTAAAGGCACCGAACCACTTCCATTGGTCTGGTGGTCTTGACTGAGGTAGTCTGGACCCTCCTGTGGTTTGTTGTTTTCTCCCGTTTTGCCTAGGTTCTTGCCTCTTTTCCCTAGGGGTTGAGAACCTATGTTTTGGGGTTTCCGGTGATTTTCCTCCACTGCCGGTGAGCTCTCTTTTCTCCGTTTTCGTCTAATCCACGCTCGCGTTGCTCGGGGGAGGTTGAGCACCCAGCAACTGGGTTTGGTTTTTGGGAAGAGTGGCCCGAACATTTCGAGAGAAATTTGAGGCTCCATTCACCCCCCCTCTGGTCACCGTTCTCGGTCCCTCAATTGGTATCAGAGCCGGTTAAGGATAAATCCACCTTACACGGTTCTTGATCCGCGAAGGCGACATGGAGCGAGGTGCTGGTAAACCTCCCTACTTCGATGGAATCAACTTTTCCTATTGGAAGGTGTGCATGTCGGCTTACCTCCAAGGGCTTGACACAAAGTTTTGGGAGATCTATGAGAATGAGAACTACGTGGTTCTTGAGGCTCGGATCACCGATGCCCAGATTACGCAGCATGTGTCAAACGTAAGAGCCCGTAGCATTCTCTTCTCTTGTCTGTCTCTTCTGGAGTTTGAGCGGGTTTCGAGTCTCACTACAATACGAGAGATCTGGCAAACACTCTTGAGATATCATGAGGGAAACCCTCAGATCAAGTCTAGACTCTTCGACACGTACCGTAGAGAGTACGAGATCTTTGCTCAGTTGGCCGGCGAATCTGTTGATGGGATGTTCTCTCGCTTCCAATCTATCGTCAACAAGATGCGATCTAATCGAGCCAACTTGCCTTATGATGATCATGAGATGGCTATCAAGCTTTTGCATGCTCTTGATCCGAAGGTATGGGAGATGAAGGTGGCTTCCATTCGGGAGTCACCGGGCTATGATGCCCTGACTGTGGACGAGTTGTTCAGCAAACTCAAGTCCTCGAAGATTGACTACCAGACCCGAGCCAAGCTTGAAAACCCGTCGAAACCATCTATGGCGTTGGTTTCTGACCCCGGCGATACGTCTTCTTCCTCCTCTGACCCTTCACACTCTTTGTTCGCTTTGTCTTTGATTTCTGTGACAGAGGATCAAGTGGAGGCTCTTGGAGATGATGAGCAGGCTTTGGTCATCACCAAATTCTCACGGTTTCACAACAACCGTTTGAACCGTCGGCGTGGTGGCTCAGCCAAGGGGTGCTACCATTGCGGTGATGAGGATCACTTCATCGCAAACTGCCCTAAGAAAGTTGTGGGTGACTTCACCAAGCGTAAGGACAAGCGCAAGCACCACTTCGAGGACAAACACAAGCCCAAGGGTAGCTACCACCGAAGGTCCTCCAAGAAGGTGATCGACAAGGTGAATGCCAAGCACCGAGCCTTCCTCGCCTCCCTCAGCGACATCGATGCCTCCTCCGACGGAGGTGCTTTTTTGAGCGATGATGAGTCCAAGCAAAAGGTTGAGGACAAGCTCAACGGCCTATGCTTCTATGCCAACGCTAAGCACGGTGGCTTTTGCACCATGGCGATTGAAGAAGGCAAGGTCGGCAAGCGCAAGGAAGGCCCCGATTACGACTACGACTCCGACACACCCGAGGTACCACTCACCGTCGAGTCCCTCTGTCTTGAGATTGAGTCTCTGAACGACGCCTTGATGAGTCAAGATGCGTTGCCCAAGCGTGCCGCTGCTGAGAGGAATGACCTTAAGGTGAAATACCTTAGCGCGCTTCATGAGCTAGATTTTGCTAAGGCGTCAGTGGTGGTTACCGAGGAGGTAGAGTGTGATGCTTGCGCCATTCACATGTCTGATCTTGTCACTCTCCAGGACAAGTATGGCACTCTACTTGAGGAAGTAAGTGAGCTGAAGGCTAGGCCTAGCTTCCTTGGTGCGTGCAAGTCTTGCTTAGGCTTGCGTTCTGAGCTGGCACAGAACGATGCTAGGATTGTTGTGCTAGAGAACGTCAGCTCAGATAGAACTAGAGAGTCGGATCGCTTTGAGGCTTTGGAGCTTGAGATTGCGTCGTGCAGACACGACAAGATGTGTACCGAGGAAGAAAACACATACCTTCGGTCCATCTTGAGCTAGGTGTCTTGCCGAGAGCCGCAGTTGGGGATGATGCTTAGCCAATGCAAAAGGGCTGACAGCACGGGAGTAGGCTTTGCTATAGGTGGGAAGGACAATAGCATGTTCGGTAAGATCGGTGAGTGCAGTGGTTTGAGCGAGAATGAGAAACCCACCAAAACTCCCAAGCTTACCAAGGTCACTCCACCTAAGCCTACCAACCCCTCTGAGTTTCCTGTGAGAGATGGTGTGCTTGAAGAGCCACCCAAAACCACTCCACAGAAGCAAGTGTGGATTGCAAAACCGAACCACCTTCGCAACCCACTTGACACCCTGCCAAATATCTCTAGTGATCCCCTTCCTAAGGAAGCTAGAGCCACCCAAACCAACAAGAGAGTGCCTACCAAGAGTGTGGTGAGGTACCATTGTGAGTATTGTGAGCGGGACGGGCACTTGGCTGAGTTTTGCTTTAGGAGGAAGAGAGATGATCGGAGGCAGGTTGAGTTGAACAACCGGGACATGTACCACCCACGAGTTGGGGTGCATGAACCGGAAGTTCGGAGGCGCACTACTAGGCCTAGAGGTACAATGCCTGAAGGTGCTAGGCCTCAGGAGGCGAGACCACGCGGTGGTCGTGCCCGGCGGGGTACCGGTCGTGACCCATACGACTACAGGCCTCGTGGCGGTGGCTTTACTCCACCCTTCGTTAGTGGACCACGTTTTCCCTATCGTGGTGATCGCTATCCCTCCGTGGGGCAGGAGATGTTTGGTTTTTCTCCTAACCCATTCTTTGGGCAAGTGGGACAACACCGGTATCCTTCACAGTTTACTAACGCCAGTGTTGGTCTGTTTGCTCACCCTATGTCTTTTTATTGATGTACGAAGAAGGACTGGAGGAGACTTGGCTTGTCGATTCCAGATGTTCACGCCATATGACCGGAAGTGCCAAGTGGTTCTCCAGCAACTGGGTTTGGTTTTTGGGAAGAGTGGCCCGAACATTTCGAGAGAAATTTGATGCTCCCATTCACCCCCCCCCCCCCTCTGGTCGCCGTTCTCGGTCCTTCAGGAGGTGGCGCGGATCGCTGACGTGGCACCGGAGTAGCCCCTACTCCACCTCTAGTTATAAATACCCCCCTAGGCCCTCACTCTCAATCATGCCTCATTGGAGAAACTACTCCTTAGTATCTTAGCGGGGCTCTGTAGTAGTGCTATGCTAGTTGGAGGAGAGTGAGGAGCACCTGGAGGAGAGCCGGGCCTGTCTAGCATCTTCTCCCAGCTGTACCTCAGCGGATGCGATTCTCTTATAAGTTCAGCACTTGTAAGTGATACATCCAAGTTCTTTATAGTATTTGATATTCTACTTCTGCCATAGATGTTATACATCTTTTTGCAGTTGTTCATCGCTTTACTTTAAGTAGAGTGCTTTAATCTTATGCAAGGGTTAAAGTAGTAAGAATAGTGTAGACGTGGTGTCTAGACTAGATCTTGCCTTTGTAAACCGCTTATCGCATGGATTGTTTGTGGATGCTAGAGAAGGTGACAGCTATATCTAGTCTTCGTATTCCACCACGTGTGTCAGATAAGTTCTTAAAAGGTAGGGCCTCAATACAACTTGATGGCGCGGTCCGGTCGGAGTTTTATCTCTTACTGATCTATCCCATCGCCTCTTGCAAGAGAAGGGCTAATAAAGCCAGTATAACCAGCTATACCTTGTTAGATATCTTTGTTATATAAAACCTCTCAACCGAGTTATCATAGTCTCCCTTGATCCATCATAGGACATATCCATAATCCTAGTTAATTCACTTCTGGTTCCCTGTGGAAAATACGATACCTAGAATACTCTCGATGAAGTCCTACATTGGTATAATCTGTGCGCTTGCGGATTTATCCAATAGTCATAAGAAATACCAACAAGCATTTTTGGGCGTGTTGTCGGGGAACGGTAGTTGTTTTAACTAGAACCCTTTGGTCCTATTATCCTTGTTTTATCTTTCTTTTCATTTTATCCTTTTCACACCATGAACGAATCATCCATCTCTCATCTTGCTTTTCCAAAGGGACATAGTTTGGAGCCACCACCATCATCACAATCCATCCTTTCACCTAGTTATGAGTTTCTCCCTAGCTTCATAGCCAAAGTTCGGGAACAATCTTTTTCTGGGGATGAAGATGAAAATACTTACACTCACCTACGTGACTTTGAACAATTGTGTTCATGTATCCACATCCAAGGGATGATGCGAGGGCTATTTCCGTTCTCTTTAACGGGAATAGCCAAACGATGGTACTTTCGTAACGTAGATAGTGTAAACGGAGAATGGGAAAAGTTACAATAATCCAAATTCTGCCTAACCTTCTTCCCTATTTCTCGCGTTGTTCGTCTTCGAATAGAGGTACTAACCTTTAAACAAAAGGAGAAAGAACCTCTAGGTGCGGCATGGGCCCGTCTTTTAGAGCTATCATCATCTGGCCCTGATCTTGCTATAACCGAGCCAACATTGTTACAACACTTTTATGGCGGTCTTAGCAAAGATTCCGCACAACTTCTTGATATAACTTTCAGGGGAGCCTTCCTGTGTTTATTCGTTAGTGCAGGGAAGAATCTTCTCACGCCGAAGATTCTTGAAAACACTCCATCTACTAACGAATGAAGGACCCGAGGAAGAACAAAAACCAGCCCCTAGAAAAGAATCCTCGATAGCCGAATCACCATCATTTCTATCCAAAGATTCTGCCATCGATCCTGAACCACAAATACCACAAATCTCGAAGGAAGAAGAAATCCAACATCTAAACCATTCCTTCGAGTTCGAGGCTAACCTTTCATATGATCTTGCTGGTTTTGGGAATGCCCAAAATGATCCTTTCCTAAAGAGACCTTCCAAGAAACATCTTTCTAGATCTCTCATGAAGGGATCTCTTCAAAAACCCTCCCAAATCAACATCATCTTATGCCTCGACTTCCCACATGGCACATCAGGGAAAGCTTGGGATTCTTGATATAGAAACGTCAAGTGAGCCTATAGAAGGAAAACCAAGATGCTTAGAAGCCAAATCTATCCTCTCCTTCTCTATGCCCACATTTGACTTATCTTACGCACCCATCCTTGATTCTGATGATTCCCCATGTGTTCCCTCATTCAAGTATTATGATGACCCACTTAATGACTCTGGGAATTCATTAAGACATCCGAGGTATGGAAGCCATGAGGGCCATAAATCTAACCAAGAGGAGCATAGTCAATGGTTAGAACCTCTATCTACCGTTGTAAGTTAAGAATGGTTGGATGAGGTCAAATCCTCAAAGGAAGTCACTAAAATGCCCACACATGTGAGGAGAATATCCTGTCAAGTGTTGGGCATTAATGGTGGCCTCGGATCAACATCATTCCTCATTTTCATGTTCTAACATCATCAAAGGATCATCTATCCCAATCACAAAAACGCCTTAGACTCCCCAATGGTCAAATCCTTGATTATTTAGGAGTCCTTCATAATTTTCTTGTAATGGTTGATGATCTCAAGATCTTCCTAGATTTCCATATCTTTGACCTTCCTGGACTTTCCTTTCATCTCACTTTTATCAGAAGGCCAATCATAAGAATCTTGGAGAACACTTCAGGAAATGAGAAGCTTGGTCATAGAATAAGTGAAGATTATCTACCTGTTTGGTCTTCCCGACCTCTCATCAAAGGGATAGAATCCAAACTTGTTCTTGATCCAAGGGGTGAGCTTATGTCCTTCTCGCTAACAACCATGACCCAATCAAGCCTTGAGGATGACTTGAAATGTCATAAGAAAGAAAGTGTTCACCCACTCCTTGAAATAGAAGATTCCACCGATGAGCATGGAAGCTACGATCTTCCCATCAAATCCATGCTCAAGTAAGAAATCTCCCAAATCAATCCTTCCCTCGACCATGACTGCACACATGATCTACAACCTCTTAATGCCTCTTGTTTCTAAAATCTTTGCAAGGATGGTTGTAGATGTGTTTTTCTACCATAAATTATGCAAATCTCGTAGTGGTTTTGGTCTTGAGGATAGGTTCGAAAATGTTGGAGTTGAAGGGGAAACCACTTCACCAACATGAGTTACATCTTGAAGGTTTCCCAAAGACAAGCTTGTGTCTTAAAATTAAGCACTCTTGGGAGCTAACCCAAGCCTTCTTATTTTCTATTAAAGTTTGCTTGTTAAACAAATATATAAAAAAAATATTTATAATTTTAGTTTCCCAAAATTCATAAATAAAATGACTTTGTAAAATGAGATTAAGGGAATATTTGTGAAAGTGTTCCTTCGGGTATTTTTGTCACTAACCATTTCAGGTTTGAACAAAAAGAATGATGGAACAAAACACAAGGTATGTCCAACCAAACATCTTTTAATAATGAAGCACATTCAAAAGAAAGTTCCACATCCTAGACTTGGATTTGCTCATTATCAATGGTTGCAAAATCCAAGTGTGGGGAAGTGGATTTCTCTAAAGAGCCTCATGTCATGCTTCATTATTTAATTTCGTTTGGTTGTCTCTATCTTGCTTTCTCTTTATGACTTGCTCATCTTGCTAAGTAAAAGAAATAAAAAAAACTAAAAAGAAAAAAATGCAAATGCTCATCTGGTTCACCATCCATGCTCTTGTCTCTTCTTAAGTGAATCTCTTTATGCCTTCATGCTTCCTAGTTCTGTTATGAGTATGCTTTACTTTTTAGTACTTCTCGAGTGTACTCTCAAAGGCTTTTCAAATTAAGCATGGTGTTTAGGTTGAATAGTCTTCCTTAATCAAATAAGACATGGTGTCAAGTTTGATTAATAAACCTAAAGTATGCTTGTATAAAATTTGGTTGAACTTTTGGACTAACCCATGCATGATGACTTCCAAATTTTGGTAAGTCATGAGATCATAAGAGACAAATCAAGGTTTGAGGTAGTTTTGAAATAACCTTGTGCATCTTTGCCTTAACCTTGCTTGATTTTGAATTGGTGAGCAATGATGGAACATCTCTGTCTGTGCTAAAATATTAAAGCCAATTTTTCTATAGCATAAAAGATGTCCTCTATTTCTATGACAACATTGCCCTTGCCTCAAAATATTTGTGCATTCCTTCGGGTATGTGTTGTCCACTAATCCTTCGCAGGAGAGAAGCAATGAATGTAGGAAAGGGTCTGAGTACAACTTGATGATTCACAGGAGAAAGACCATTCATCATCATCAATGTCGTGACACATGGAATCATCACGGTTCAAGATTACGGTTGCGACACCTTTAAAGGTACATGGTCAATGTCTTAAAATCTTTCATGAATCACCTAAGCATTAAAATAACATGATAGACTTCGTCCTTAATCCAATTAAGAACTAAAATCTACTTGTTTTAATTTTTGTCATTTCTCATGTTTGACCCTGGAATTAGCATATACCTAGCCTTGTCACCTCCCACACAAAATTTGGGCCCATTTGGCCCCAATAGGCGGTTGGCCGACCGTCTCTAGAGGCTTCTCAGCCCGACGTTGCATGGCCTGCCTAACCTGACCATGGATTTGGCCCTTCAGCCATACACGTTGCTCCTGAGCATTGGACCAACATTCCTATCCTGTTTCCGACACGATCCAAGTGAAAATAGAGGCAAAGGACGTTGGATTCTCTCTTCTTAACCTCTCCCTCTCCTTCTTCCTCCTCTTACCTTCTTCTTCTTCACCACCAGTAGAAATTCCATCTCCTCTTGCTTCCCTTCCCACCTTCCTTGACCTCACCATGGTTCCACCAAGAAGAAGATCAAAAGAGCGATATGGAAAAGTTTCTACGTGTTGATGCCAAAGAAAGCATTACCAACTTAGAAGAAAGGGTTTTGAGGAGACAATGGCGCATCTAGGTCTTCAAGATAGCTTTAATGATCTTTGCATTATCACTAATGCAAAGCTTAAGCTCTTATCCAAAGCCATTGAGAGATAGGATCTCCTTGCCCCTCTGTATCCTTAGTCATCCTCTAGAGTCATCAGCACAACCTGCCTCATGGCCCTGATAGAAGAGAGCATGAAGAGATGCTTGTCATCCCTTATGCTAAGGCCATAGGACTTTCTCTCTCCATCTTCTCCCTTGGATCACCTTAGCCCTTCATAGCAACAAAATACTTAGGCTTTATAGTCTATCACTCTTAAATCAAAGAACTTATGCCTAAGCTATAATGACAAATAAAACTCTTGGTTTTGCTGGTGTCTTACCCCAGCAGAACCCCTACATTTGATCTACTTCTATCACTATTTACAGCATGCTCCGAAACAAGTATGGAGGAGGTCAGTCAACACCCCAACTTGTCAAAACACCAGTTCGGCCATTGAACCATGATTTACACGGCCATGACACGTTCCACAAAAAAGTTGGACCAAAACGGCCACTTTTGTGCATCGGTCGATGCACTTTGAAGGCCAAAATTCAGAACTGACAGAGTAGATCCACATTCAGAGGTAAGAAATCCTAATGCAGAGACCGAAGTGGCCAAATGGGCCCGGGGAGCGGTCGGCCGACCGCACCTATAGGGCTCAGGCCCACCAGCTAGTGTCCACTCAGCTTCAATATCAATCCTGACTGGTTTGCAACGTCTCCCCCCTTTTTCCTTTATACTTTTATTTGTTTAACTCATTTCCCTTCTTAAAAAAATTAATTAAAAATAATAATAAATATATATATATAATAATAATCATAAAATAAAATTTTATTTCTTCATGAAACTCATCACTTAGTTTACTTTCCTTTTAATGCTGAATAGAAACAAGAAGATCGCATTTGAAACTAAAATTTTATTTCCTCTTCACCATGTTTCCACACACTTGCACATCTTGATCTAAGAGTATGATATTTCTCTCCTTGGATCTGAAATTTGACTTTACAATATATGCAAGGTAAGTTTGCTACATGTTTATCCCTACCTAAGCTCCACATAAGCCTTTTAGAAGTAGCAAGATAAAAAGAAGGCAAACTTCAAACATATGCCTTGGTAAGGAATCATACACTTATGAGTGATCTAGAGTACTATATGAGGAGTAAGTTGACTTATGAGCTTTCTTTTGAAAAACTTATAAAAAACTCCAAGTACTAAAATATGATTTGGGAGGATGATTTTGCTTTGAGAATTGTTCCATTTTTCAACCTCTCAAGGATTTATGTTCGCCAATACCACATATCCCACTTGTATGACAAAATGTCTTGAGTAAATCTTTATGCTTGCTTTATACTTTGAATAACATAGCCATGTTTACTTTTAGCCTTTACTCGAGGACGAGCAAAGAGGTAAGTATGGGGGATCTTGTTGACGGTAATTATGAGCTATTTTATCACCATCAAAATACCGTCAATATCCTCTTATTCGAAGGAAAATAAGCATAGCCTAAACATATTATACCCAATAACTAGTTCCACATGTCCCTTGACTATTTGATGCAGGTAATGACAAATGGGGAATTTTGGGAGCTAGTGGGCCCACTTAGGGGGTCGGCCGACCACCCTGTGGGGCCACTAAGACTCCCAAGCCCCTATGATCCAAGTAACACTCTCCAAAGCACTTTCTACCCCTTGGATCCAAGTGTGCTACCTCTCAACGGTTCTGGATCAAAGCACGAGGATCCATGGGCTCAACATGACATATTTCCATGTATGGCAAATGTGCAAAGCCAATACACAATCATGATGGACATTACCTCTAGAAGCCACCTGCAAAAGATGAGCTAGTTTGGCCACAAAAGACGGTCGGTCGACCATACTTTGGGCCCAATTTTGGATAGCATAATCCACACCTATCAAGGAGATCCCACGCCGAAGGGGAGGCCCATGGCTCTCTAAAGGAGGTCGGCCGACCTCCTAGGTGGGCCCAGAGACCACCCACAGGCCTCCTGACCAGTGGGGTCAGCTTCTAGAAGAAAGGGGTAGGGCCCACCTGTCAGGGGTGGCGGTCGACCACCTATAGGTGCCCCTGAGCATCCCCGAGCTCCCCACCGACTTACTGCATGCCTCCACGCATCAACTTCATATCCAGCGTTGATCTAAGGCGGTTACAATGACGGTTTGATCCTACAGTGGTTGATGGAGGTGGCGCGAATCGCTGACGTGGCACCGGAGTAGCCCCTACTCCACCTCTAGTTATAAATACCCCCCTAGGCCCTCACTCTCAATGATGCCTCATTGGAGAAACTACTCCTTAGTATCTTAGCGGGGCTCTGTAGTAGTGCTATGCTAGTTGGAGGAGAGTGAGGAGCACTTGGAGGAGAGTCGGGCCTGTCTGGCATCTTCTCCCAGCTGTACCTCAGCGGATGCGATTCTCTTGTAAGTTCAGCACTTGTAAGTGATACATCCAAGTTCTTTATAGTATTTGATATTCTACTTCTGCCATAGATGTTATACATCTTTTCGCAGTTGTTCATCGCTTTACTTTAAGTAGAGTGCTTTAATCTTATGCAAGGGTTAAAGTAGTAAGAATAGTGTAGACGTGGTGTCTAGACTAGATCTTGCCTTTGTAAACCGCTTATCGCATGGATTGTTTGTGGATGCTAGAGAAGGTGACAGCTATATCTAGTCTTCGTATTCCACCACGTGTGTCAGATAAGTTCTTAAAAGGTAGGGCCTCAATACAACTTGATGGCGCGGTCCGGTCGGAGTTTTATCTCTTACTGATCTATCCCATCGCCTCCTGCAAGAGAAGGGCTGATAAAGCCAGTATAACCAGCTATACCTTGTTAGATATCTTTGTTATATAAAACCTCTCAACCGAGTTATCATAGTCTCCCTTGATCCATCATAGGACATATCCATAATCCTAGTTAATTCACTTCTGGTTCCCTGTGGAAAATACGATACCTAGAATACTCTCGATGAAGTCCTACAACGGTATAATCTGTGCGCTTGCAGATTTATCCAATAGTCATAAGAAATACCAACAATCATCCGTGTATCGAACGCGTTCGGTGGACTAGACAGTCATGTCTGGTCACCCTATGTTTTGTGGGGTGAAGATGACAATGGCTTTTTGAGTGTTGGGCTCCCTATTTAAGCTTCATGGCTGGCTAGAGAGAGTAACTCTTGTCCATTTGCTTCACTTGATATCCTCTTGAGCTAAGATACTCCACTCCCACCACTTCTACTTGATTTCAGATCATTCTAGTGAGTTTCGAGAGCAAGCTAATGCATTTGCATTGAGTTGGCGTATCTAGTGGCACTTGGGCTTACATCGCTATGGTTTCTCTTATTACTCTTGTTATAAAACTTGAAAAATAAGATAAATACTTTAGCTAAGATAAATTGGACTCTACGCTTTCCTTTCTTGTAGAGTCCAACACGTTTACGAATGAACCGATGTAGCTGACAATTTATCCCTTCACATCAGCTGAGTCTGGTCCCTTTATGCCTAAGTTGATCCTAACGTAGCTTAGCCAATCTTGTGCTGGTTTTTGGTATCTTTCCCGAATCTTGTGTTCCCCCCTTCATTCCAAAATTTGATGTAAACAAGCCCCAATAGTCAGCCTCACATGGTCACGTTTTTTGCGTGTAACACACGCGCATGTGGCCATGCGGGCTCAAACCTCTCACCACTTCACCGCAAAATTACTTATGACTAAAGATTATATATGTTCTTTTTTATTCACTTTACTAGATTCTGAAATAAAATTTGAGACATTAAATGAAATTAAAATAAAATATTTCAACTAGAAAGTTGTAGATATTGTTGAGTACAATAACTTTAGTTTTGGTCATTTCTCTATCTAAGGTCAAATAAAATTTAGTTTTAAAAATATGAGAAATTAAAATAAATTTTCCTTAAATAAATGTTTCCAAATAAAGTTCTATACCTCTTCGAGATCTCATCTTTGGTTTTTATCATTTGAAATTTTGGGACCATAGATTGTTTCAAATAAAAAATCTCATTTGCAGTGTTTTTTATGTTTTGGAGCCTATAACTTTAATCTTGGACATTTCTCTATCGGAGATTATTTGAAAAAAAAAGTGAGACTTTAAAATAGAGTTTGGGATTTAATTGATTTTAAATAAAGAATGATCAAGTACAAAGTTGTAGATCTCCTCAAGATATACAATTTACTATGTTGCACCTATTCTGGAGATAACTCTACGTCCAGCCGCCTCCAAAAATCAATTTCTAGAGGCAATTGTTAGAACCATCTCTAGAAATTAATTTAAAGTCGGTTCTAGAGGTGAACCCAGCCCCATCTCTAGAGGTGAACTGGCTTGAAAACTATTTTTTAGATATGGACTTTCATAGCCACCTCTACTAAAAAATGTCTTTGTTGTTTTAAAATAATTATTTGTGTAGTAGAGAGTTTGTCTTACTTTGCCTAACATCATCTTAGAAAATATATTATCATATGCAAGTTTTTAAAAATACTTTATCAAAACATATTTTATAGAGAATTTAATAAAACTAATTTGATATTTGAAATGTTGGTTTATTTTTCTACTTGGTTAAAGTTGAAAAAAATTTACCTAGACAAAGCCAAAGTAACAATAAATTTAGAATGGGGCGGGGAGTACATAGCTATAGATGTCTGATCCGTTGTAGTAGCTGAGTAGATGTTCTCATAGTGTGTTCATTAATAAGTCTCGGGGCAATAATTGACGAAGTGATGTTTTCATTAACTTTTGCCCTGCAAGAAAACGTTGCCGACACGAACCCTAATCAACATGATTGCCCCAATTGTTCCAGACATGCTGCCAGACTCCTCACCGTTTCATTACGTAGCAGCGAAACTGAACAACAACCCAGTACCATAAACACAATGGATCAATAATAAATAAATACTCTCTCTGTATTATATTTAAAAGTTGTTTAAGAGAGTGACACGGTCTACCAAACACCGCTTTGAACTTTTTTTTTATAAAAAAAATTATAGAATGATAATATATGTATATTTTTATTAATGTATTTTTAACACAAATCTATTCATATAATTTTCACATTTACAATCTTAATAACTTAAAAGTTGTTGATGATTTATATTCCTAATGTTTGACTTAAAATTTATCCGAAACGACTTCTAAATATGATAAGGAGGGTATAGTCCAAGTGCAAGTATATATCGTCCTCTTTCTTCTTGTGTGATGACGAGGTTGTTAAACTTAAGAGCATGACTCGGTGAGACCATTAATTATGATTTTAACTACTAATTGGTCAACGATATATACCTATACAAAAAATCAATGCGGTACGTACCTTTGCGCTACTAGACCCATTGGGGAACGAATTGTCGACATTACGCGTATTCATACCAACTATCAAGTTAATTCATAATTATTTATAAGATTCCTTTAACTTGGGAGAAGGCATACTAGTATGTCGGCATGATAGTGCAAGTTGCCTCGGCAAAAACGAAATCGGATTATCTATGGAAACTATGAGAAGGCATATTTATTTTGCTTTATTTTCGAAAAGAATTAAGAGTAACAGATGACATTCTGTCTATTTTGAAAATTGTTTAAACGAAGTAGTGTTTTTGACATTTATGTGATAAATAATATCCATATCACATTCACATGTATATTATTATACTTTAAAAACAAAGTATATACAAAAGATAACATGATAGCACTCTCAACATTAGAGTCAGATTGCTAGCTCATATGAACTTACACCAAAAGATAAAAAAAATAGTGTTAATATGGGAATATATATATATATATATATATAAGCATAGACACGTAAATAAAAAAAGTGTGTGAGCTTAGCTTTCATGAAGAGTTAACTTATCATTTTTTTTCTTATTCAATAAATATTCTTTAAGTTGCTAGCTCTTTTAACAATGTTAGAGCTGCCCTAATAGCACGTCATCTCAACACATCAACGCACTTTCTACACAAACTCTCCATAATATATGTTATTTGGAGAACTCAAAGCTAGTACTGTCTACAGAAATCGCATATAGAGTGGGTTTTTAAAAAACTTTGGGTTATTAGGTTTCAAAATTGTTGCTGATTTTATTTTCAGAATGTAACCGAAAAGCAAAGAGTGCACCTATTACGGAACTTTTCCTTAAAAAGATCCTCCCTCCATTCTAAATTAAATTATAAGGCATTCTAAAAATCTTAGAGAGTCAAAGTATAGTTTGACCAATAATATAGAGAAAAATATAAAAATTTATGATATCAAATAGCTATACTATGAAAATATAATTGATGAAGAATAAATTTATTCAAACTTAAGATACTTTGACTCTTCTAAATTCTTTGAATAACTTATGCTTTTGGATGAAGGGGTACTTCCTAAGAGCATCTCTAGAAATACTCCTAAAACACACACCCAACTTATCTATTTAGTTAACTACTCATTTTCAAACAACCATATTTTGTTGTCTACTCTAGCAGCACCTACCTAAAATAAACTCCAAACCTATCCTTGTAGAGGATGACATATGAGTTCCACTTGTCATTCTCTCTCATCTTCTTCTTCCCATCGTCGAATAGAGTAGAGAGGCCAAGCGACGCATGGAGATGCGAGGTGTTGGTGGCGGGGAGGCATGGCCACCACGCACGTGTAGGGCGGTTGTGTCAGGGTGGGCTCGCCGCGCCAAGGCAGGGCGATTGATCCGGGGTGGGCTTGCTGGGGTAGGCTCCCCGCATTGGAGTAGGTTGATCTCGCCTAGGCAAGGTCGTCGCGCCAGCCAAGAGCCGCGCCAGAGGAAGAGCTGAGGATCCATGCATGGTTGGGTTGTAGGGCTAAGGCCACGCCGGAACACCATCGGCGAGCACCACCATGGATGCCAGACGGGAACCACCACTGTCGAGGAGGCCGGGCCACAATGTTTGTTCGCACGAAGAAGAGAGGCGCCGAGAAAAAAAGTAGGAGTGTTGGGTCCGCCTCTCAGTCTGCCTTATGCATTTTTTACGCCTTCCCCAATGCTTCTTTTTTACTAGTAGCCCCAAGTGCTACATAGGATCGGATAAAAAAAGTAGGTGCTCCACATTTGTCATAGTGGCTCGCAGAAGCTATATACGCTTGGAGAGAAAGGTGGTACATGCTAAAAGAGAAGATGAAGAGAAAATAAAGGTAATGCATGATAAAAGAAAAAAGTTTCTTTGGAAATGACAAGTAAAGATAGTTTGCATTGTGTGAATAACCGTCTCAACATTTACTAGTCTACGTGAATCATTTTGTTTGTACCAAAATCACTAAGAATGTTAGCCTTTTAAAAGGATCAAAATGCCCAAGAGGGGGTGATGAATTAGGCTTTTCTAAATTTCTAAGCAAGAATTAAATCCTAGTCTAAAAGCCAATCACCCCAAAGTGCCTACTATGTGTGAACAAAACTAGTGACACAAGAACAAGCACCCTAGTAGAAATTCTAATCAAGCAAGACAGGTCATAACGGAAGTAAATGCAAGAATAGTAATGCTTAAAATAATTACAAGAGGAGGAAGAGAATAGTTGACACGACCACGTTTTTCCTGAGGTATTGAGGAGTTGACACTCTCTCCTAGTCCTCGTTGGAGCACCCATGCACGGGTATTTCTCCCCTTGGTCTGCGCAAGGACCAAGTGCTCTCTCCGGGCTGATTCTTCGCTGCTCCGGCTCGGTGAATCGCCGACAACCGATCATAACATGGCTTGAGTCATCTACAATCACCTTCGGATGATCTTCAAGCTCTCCAACGCCACCAAACCGTCTACGTACCATCGATCACCAAGAGTAACAATCTAGAACTCTCACTTGACTCACACAAGCCTAATGAGATGAGTGGATGCACACTTGCTACTCTCAAGTCACTAATGAGGGATCTAATCTATGGATTAGCAATTCTCACTTCTCACTAGGGCCCTTGCTCTCTCACACTCTCTAAGTGTATCTTAGCTGATGGAATAAGCAAAGGTGAGATAGAGAAGCAATGGGAGGAGTATAAATACTCCCCACCTCCAACATACCCATTGTATTCAAAATATGTGCATTAAGTGGTGACCGGACGTGTATGGTCACTAGCCCAACTTCTAGTTACTATGTGTCAGCGCTTTGCACCGGACGCTCGTGTTCGGTCTAGTCACTCTGTGACCTCTTTGGAACCTCACTGTATATTGACTGGACGTGACGAACGCCCAATCAGTACTGACCGGACGCACCCAATCAGTATTGACACGTCCGATCACAATTTGACCTCTCTGGACCCTTACTGGAAATGACCAGACGTTGCACACAAGCGTGTCCGATGCAGAGCTCGGTGCTATTATGAGAGTAAGCTGAGTTCACTGTCGCGTCTAGTGGCTCGAGGGGGTGCATCTGATGGATTAACCTAGCCACCTTGCACTGACGGGACGCATCCGGTGCTAGGTGCACCAGCATCCAATGCATGTAACCCCCCCCCCCTCCCAAAAAAATCCGAATCAAATTTCGTCAAAAATAGAAGTTGTTCCAACTAATCTTAGGGTCAACCTAAAGCTACTTAGGACTATGATTGACAAGTGTGCACTACACTTAAAATATTAGACTCGCCTAAGTCAAGCTACACATTCAAGCCCCCTTTTATAGTATGGTCAAAGGTAAAAACAAAGTTGCTAATCTACTCTAAGTGTTTCTCAACTCCAATGACATTTATACCTAGACCATTCTAAGTCTTGTCGACAACCTTTGAAAATCAAAACGATAGCTATCGCCTAAGGGGCATGAAAACCATTGATTGCCCATTCAATCATCATTATTATGATCTAACTTAAATAACCTCTGCAAAATACATGTTATTCATAATAATTTTGCATTATCGTTAGTCACCGAAACTTCTAGGGCCTAATGTTTTCACCTCCATTCGTGAAAAAAAAAAGAAGACAGCCTTTTGCATAAAGAAAAAAAGAGCAGGGCTGACTTCCAATTGCATGAGAAGACGGGAAGTAATAGCGTGGGCCACATGTCATTCATCCGGGCCTTGATGGTGGTGGCATTTGGTTCGAACAGCCTGATTGCGAAACGAGTTTGTGGAGAGTATTGATCTCTCTACCTAAATAGAAAATCTGATAATTAACAGATTAAAACATGGGCCTAGTAAAGGCCCAATGGCCAACGGACATGACACGAGGTTGATGTACGCTTAAGCGACATGTACAGAGACTCCATAAGTTATTTGGTTTTCATTTTTTTATTTCTTGTCTTTAAATTGTGCACGTCATGTACAATCAATTTGGCCATTTATAGCCTGACTTGACAACCCTACTCGACGGTGACGTATGTCAATTGTATGTATTATAGGAGGGAGTACTTTGCTTTGCACATACTATTATAAATTTCCGCGTGAACTCTGCCTGCCTGGAGTATCTAGAAGAGTGAGATCTCTGTGAGATATGTTACCCTTTTGTCCTTGCATCGATCTAGATTTTCAGCACGTGCGGCGAACTCTCTTTGGTGAAGTCCAAGAAGGAGAAGAAAAAGGAAAGAAAAGAAGAGTCTTACCTGCGTTCGCCACTGCTCTTTGACAATTCGTTATCAAATTTCTCTCATCTATCAAATGTGTTGTCAGGACTTTTTCTTTTTTGTGAAGTGATTTTTTTTAAGTGTTCTATCGGGATTTTCTTTGAGATTAATTCATGGATCTCCCTCACGTTTGCATGTATAGGACAGACTGCACAAATTATTACTAAAACCTCAACCGCATCCTCTGACCCTGGTAGATAAAGTTGGCAACGTGTAAATGTATACTGTACTCCTTCCGTTTCAAATGATAAGTTATCAAAAAATTTAGAAAATCAAAGTATATCAAGTTTGATCAAATTTATATGATAATAAAATACTCTCCCTATCCCTAAATAATTGTCATCATTAGTATGCATGGTACAAGTTTAACTCGATTTATAGAAAATATGTACAACATTTATATCTACAAATAAATTTATTAAAAAACTAGGTTCAAGTATCTTTCCAAATTTCAATGATACTAATTATGTACTATAAATATTAATTTTAGTATATATTTAGTCAAAGTTGTTTTTGAAACACAAATAATAGATGTTTAGGGTCGGGGTGTGATATTTATGATGTTAACTAAATATCATTAGATTATTTATCAACTATATGTTTATAGTATATTTATTTGGTATTATAATTGTCTCTATAATTTTAGTTAAACTTGAGATACTTTGAATTTTCAAGATTTTTAAAATGATTTATAATTTAGAATAGATGGAGTAGATATTAAACATGACAAAGGTTCATTTAAAAAACAATACTAAACATCATGAGGGAACAAAAGCGCTAATTATGTTTGGCCGGTACAAAAGACGGCTGATTTGGACTGATTGAATAGTGTTTTGTGAGAGAGAATAAACTCAAACAAGCTAAAACAAGCTGAAAGTAATTCAAGACGGGAGAAGAAATAGCATGTTCATATGTACACACAGCACAAATGACTACAAATGCGTATTCCAGCTCAAAAAAAAAAAGAGGGACTGGTGCACTCGTCGTCATCTGTCCCAAACCGTTCATGGAAACCCACCATTTGACACAATCCTGAGAAAAATAAATGTTAGCAATGGATCGTGCCATACATCTCAGGCGTCGTTATTTGAAAGTGGACTTTTGTACCACGTTGCTACAAAGGACAGCCGAGACGACGGCAGCAGCACTGTCAGCCGCGGGAAGTTCAGCAGGAAGCTTCGCACCATACCAAACACTGGCAGTATCTGCATATTTTGATTGATTTACTTGAAGTACGGCTAATGCACCGGCTGGTTAAATTCGAAAAAATAGAGCCACGGCTAATCCACAAGGCATGAATGACTGAAACTGCTCGCTTTCGACAGGTTTTAGAGAAGTACACCCAGCGTACATACACATATCGAAGAGAGGACAGATATGACTTTTCGTCAATAGACTAGATGAGTTTCAACAGCAGGGCTTTCCGATGGACATGCCGACGAGATGTGCAACGAAAAGGACACAAGGGTGTGAAACCGGGGCCTCCATGGACGTGTCGGGTTGTCAAGGCTGCGGCGCAGATGTGACGCTAATAATTGATTGCTGTAACGGGCACAGCCAAGCTGACTCGTGTGCGTCACCGAGTCAAAGGTGAGTGAGTACAACGCCTCTTTTACTGCGGTCCACGACCTAGGAGGATTCGGTTAGCTGTCTGTCTTTACTATACCGTTATGGTTTCACAGCTCTCTCTGTCATCCATCGAATCTTTGTGGTTATCCTTCTCAAAAAAAGAATTTTGTGCTTATCTATCGGGAGTCTCCATTCGGAACAGGAGTGGTAGCATTTGGCTAGTGTTTTGTCCACAACCATTTTGAAAGGTTTTAAAAGGCTACGCGAGCCCAATTTGTCTTCTTTCTGAATTTACGGCGAAAGTTGGGTACAATTCAAGAGGGAGGAACCAAAACTTTGTTTGGACATGACAAGGAACCTGTACGTGTACGATCGATCATCATGATGAATCGGCCATCATTTTGTGGCAAGGTGATGATGGGAGCACCATCGAAAGGGGTTTATGGAGATAGCGAAGCAACTTGGATTTGTTGGAGTTGGTGGGACTTGGCAGCGAGCCCAGGTCGATGACGCAGCGACGTACTGTAGCAGCATGCCAGTTATCATATGGACCCAAACAGGCAGCTCGTGTTTTGTTTGTCTGCACGCCAAGGGGGAAAAAATGGCGAGGGCCAAATGATTTATCAGAAACCTTTTTGCCATTTGCAATGTGGCGGAGCAGATTGCATATATGACTACTCATCTTGTCCTTGGTTCAGAATGGACTTGACACGCTGCTATCAAACTAACCCCACCTTTTCTTTGCCATGGCTATACGTGTCAATCAATATATATATATATATATATATATATATATATATATATATATATATATATATATATATGTGAATAAGGAAAAAGGGTTTGATCAGAGCCATCGCCATGACTGCCTTTTCCCCGTTCGGTTTGGGGAGATGAAACTGAATCAACTGATCACGAAAGGAACGGGATGGAAGCTGACAAGATTGAAGGCCTACAATACAACCCTACTGAAACGAATCACCACCCGCTGGTAGCAGCAAGAAACAAAAAAGAAAATCTCGCCGAGGCTGTATGGAGCACAAGAGTTTCATATCTCAAACGGATCTTATCTTACCTACTACCATATGTTCGAATAAAAGCGGTCGCTGTCACCGACGGAGTTTTATTTAGTTTTGGTTTCAGTCCTTCTCAAGGATGTGTTTCATAACGGCTTTCGCAATGTTCTTTTCCGCATTTCAGCACCTGTGCCCCTGCCGAGAAACATTGCAACGGCGATAGCTGAATGCTGATCCTTCACAAGCTTGATTCTTCTCCAAAACCAAGCGCTCACAGACTGCAGCGCTGCGTGCCATCTGGACCACGCAATCTTAAACAATGATGAAGTACCATCATTCACCACACGTATACGGGCCTGATCGAATGTATCTGTATCCTATCCTACCAATCCGTTCAGGCAAATCAAGGGCCCCTATCTCGCCGCATTTAATCAATCGACGCGGCGGTGTCCCGCTCGCGCCATCGCCGTGGATCCTCTAGAACAACCCCCCGGGCTCCTGCTGGCTGTATTACATTACAGCTCCGCAACGGCGAGGGAAAGAAAGTCCACCTCCGAACTGGGACACTTGAATTGCCACTTGGACTTCGCTCTCCCTTCCCTTAAATGCGCTTCCCTCTCGCCCGTGCCAAGCTCAACGGCGGGAGGGGCACGTGGCAGAGCACGGACCTGGGACGCCGACGGCCGACGGCGATTGCCGCGGTAGCCTCACTGCTTCAGCGACCTGGCCAGACCACACCGTGCCACCACCGTCAGCCGGCGAGGTTGCGTGCCTGGGGCCGCCGCTGGCCTGGCCTGCGAGGCTTCAGACCTTCAGTAAATGCGGCATTGATAGCAGCGGCACGGCCAGCCACTGGAATGGAATCATGCGCCAATTATTTGATCAGAATCTGTATGTTGCTCCGCAGTGTACTCTGCTGTACTGTGCCTGCTTCTAGCGCCACAGGAGGGGAGCACTTCTCCCTTATCAAGGAATTGATGCCCCAGTGAAAGCTGGGCGCTTACAAGTCACTACTCACAGCAACAATGTACTATTTGGAGGGAAGGGAGAGACGTTTTACCTCAGGAGACCACTGACCAGCGTCGTCCGGGCCTTGTTCTTCGGCCATCAATTACAAAAAAAAATAGGACCAGTGGAGGCAGAGAGGTGTAGGACGAACTGCTGCGACCATGTGCAATGAATGGACGCCACCGGACCAAAGCGCTAGGCTCTGATGCAGATCAGGCACGAACCACGACGTGCCTGATCGAAATCTGCAATCACTGATACCATGGCGGCATGCTTTGCGCACACCGGCGATGCTATGGGATGTCTGCTTTGTCAAAAGCAGGCTTGGAATAGTGGTAGGGAAGTGAATGAATGATGCTTCTTTATTGTTGCTATAAAACCTCCAGTACAGTGTAGCAGGTTAACGAATTTTACTCACAAAGTGTGGGACTTGAATCTGGCTTCTGGCGCAATTGTGCGCACGCACATTCATCTTCCTGATGAGAATGATTCCTGAAGGAAGCTGTAGAGTTCCTCCGCGACTGCCAAGGGGTACTCTTCCTGCGGTAGAAGAGCGCCAGCAACCTCCACGAACTTTGTCACGCCTTTAGAGCCCTTGAGAGCCTCCATCTCAGCCTTGGATCTCTTGGGAGCATTGAGCGTTGACACCACCAGAACTGGTACATCTCCGTCTAACTTGGCAAACAACTGCAGAAACTCCTCCCTTGATTGGACAGGATCGAGGAGGCCTGTCAGGAAGGCCGCAGGGACGAACCGTGCGCCTTTTCTTTTGGTTAACTCGTATCGGCTCTCGATGATATCAGGCGTCACGTTGTCAGGGTTGGCATAGACGTGGGACTTGTACTGGGATTGGATCGACTTTTCATTGCTCACCAGAACATTGTACATCATCCAGCCCAGAGCTGGAGCCCTGAGGGTTCCTCGTAAAAGCCCATATCTATCAATAAGAGTAGAGAAAAATTAGTTTCAGTAGAATCAATTGGAATCTTAAGCATTGATAGACCAATATATCTGTAGCCTGGTGGGAACAAGATCTCATTTTTTTAATCATTACTTTTTCTATCATTTAACACATGATTCAGGATACTTGCTTAAACCCCAGTAGTAAATGACTGTATAGCTTGATATTATCCACATGAAAATGGAAGAAATATAACTGCTGGAAAGCAGAACTGGTGAATGATGATCTCCCTAATCAGATCAAGGCCCCCTTTAGCCTATGAAGGATTTTTTTTCTGTCCTGAGTTTTTACTGTGAAAAATGAACTGGTTCCTTTAAAATTTCTGCATGCCAAAGGGGGCCTCATCCATTAATGCAAGTGCCTGCAAAACCATGCTATTGCCACTTTCTCTACAAAAGAATACATATAAATTTATTGCAATGAGAACTGCAGTTTGTAGCACGGCAATGTGTACATGGATGAGAACCATTTGTATGCAGAGCACCACTGTACTACTAAACACAGGCAACAAATGCATCGTTCATCGAATGTGATAGCCCAATCAGAACATGAACATGGCACAGCAAATGGCAATATGAGATACGCAAAGCAAAGTTCACAAACACATTGTGTGCCTATCAGGATGACTTCCAGCCTTCCAAGGGTCATATTAATGTCTTGGTGACTTCACAACCTACAAGGTTCTGTATGCCCTTCATGCCTATCAGGATGCTACACCAGATGTATCTGTGGCACACTATTGCATGCCATGGACGTCTGTAAGAATGTATGCACTGTTGACAGTCATGCATCAAACAAAAAGAATGTTCTAAAGGGAAGGAGTCGAGAACATATGCTACAGGAATGCATGAGACATGCAACTGAAGCATGCATTTCATAGTAAAGTAGGTGCAAAAAACCAAAATGTTTGTTGAAAAAAATAGCAGCAATCAGCGCTATTTCAGTTCTCTTAACAGGACAAGTGCTTCCACCCAAAGGCCACAGGTGTATCTTAATGGGATTCCCTGACAAATATTATGTGATAAAGGTAGTTAATACACACATAGTAACGCATGATCCAGAATATTGCTTCAACCCTAGAAAACCACTGTCGCAAGCTTTGTTGGCTAATTATACATATATATATATAATAAATGAATGGTAATAGTGCACATGCAATGAATGAAAAATAGCACTGGAAAGTAAAACTGATCTCGACCAAATTAAGCCATGGGATCAATTTGGAAAATGGTGTGCCTGGAACATGTTAATGCGACTGCCTATACAACAACATAGATAATTTTATAAATGAAATTAAAGGATGCACTACTGAACAAGGGGAAAAAATGCACCATTCCTTGAATACATTGTACACATAAAAGCACTGCATTACAAAACAATGGAAACAAGCAGCACAACTTGTGTTAACTAGAATAGGAAGGGGTTGACCAGCACACAGAGGGGTTAAGCCCGAACTGCTCTGCGCTTGGTAGAATAGAGGTGGAGGAAACAGATTAAACTTGCTTATCTGTTTCAGATTACCCCAAATGCAAGATAACGACCAACAAGACGTTTGGTTCACGCATCTGTAACGTTATCTGATTACCGGGGGATGGGAAAGCGATACTTTGTGTTTGGTTACGTTCAGGCCGAAATCAAGTATCACATAATCAGATACAGATCAGTTCATCGGTGATTCCTCCCCTTCCTAAGCGGTATCGCGTTACCGCCCACCGAGACTTGCTAACCATCCTTCACAATACCGTTACCATGCCGAAAGCCCGAAACAAACAAATAAAGTAATCGTTGGTCCCAGTGCTGCTCCCCCCCTTAATCTGTTTCTCATGCCGTTTACGTTATCAGTGAGTGAACCAAACACCATCCAAGTTCTAACCAGCTCAATCTAAACAAACTTAATCTCTAAATTAACTCAATTGCTAAATGAACTTATCTCCTGACAAACCAAATCTTCTTGAACTAACTCTGAATGTTTGACCAACTAACCCTGCTGAACTACTTATGAATCTTGTGACAGCACTGATACTTGCTGCCATAGGTATTTGGACCGGACCAGGGATTAGACCGGTGAAGCCCTCGCTTCACGGTTTCATTGTTGGTCTAACCAATTGGACCGACAGTCTGAAATGGTTTAACTACACAAAGATTTCATACTAGACACAAGTGCATTTTATGGTGCTGTGCTATGTAATGAGCTCCCCAACGTATAAGTCTCATATTCAAACCCCATATTAGCCCTATTTTTTCTCAATTTCCCTCCCCTTCCCTCCCTAAAAAACAGGGCTTCAACCGCTTACTCCCAGTTCAACTGCACACCTGATGACCGAACTGGCCAAGGTCCTGGTTCCAGTTTTTCATGGTCGGACCGCCGGTCCAGTTCAGTCCAAATAATTATGCTTGCAGCCCCCACATAACAGTATCATCACAGGACAAACAGCAATATGGCACATGCAATAAATTGAAATAGGTAGACAGAAAGTCGAGATCATTATAATGATTTGAAATTGAAATGGAAGCATCTCTCATCTGTTCCTACTGCATGACTGCCACAACAAATTCTGGTATCATGAGAGTCCGACTCCGACACATAATGAACCAAAGCAGATGCAAAATGTGGTAAGGAAAGGATTCGAGAATATGTTCTAGAGGTACGAAGTATTGACAACAGAGCATGTACCACAGTCACAAGTTAAAGAGTCAAGATGATCTTTGTAAGCATTTTCTGACATGAAATATCAGGTCATATAATCAGTTTGCTACCTTGTTTCATATCAGAACCTCGGCCAAATACGATGGGAAGGGGTCCAGCCCAAGTAGGTGCAACAGCAGCAACAGCAGATGGTCTAATAAGGCCCTTACCAGCAGCACGAATTGCTATTGTTGCTGCATGACCACCTCCAAAAATGACCAGTTCATCATCTGTTCATGGGATAGACAGTACAGTCCATCACTAATCAAATGATGAAGTTAAAGGGAAAGGATAAGTTTAAAATTATTAACTCAATGGGAAACTGATTCATTGCTTAGGGGTATTGAAAATCAATAAAACTGTATTGACAAGAACAATCTGTGCAGTGATCGACAACCAAGTAAAATTTTGTTGCGTGACTTTTGGCATATGATCCACCATAAATATATCATAAAAGATCACTTTCTAATTTGAAATGTTGTTCTGCTGAACACTTTTCCTCTAATTTAAGCTGGGGTGTTGCTGTACTTATTTACATACGTTTATTGGTATTCAGGATCCCATCAAATGACAGTTTTCAATTGGCAATAAGTTTTAAATAGAAGAAAATTTTTCTCGAAAATATGACTTGTGTATTATTTTAGTTGATACATATGGAATTATGGATCCTTCACCAGAGGTAACCTTGTTCGCAAACATAGTATTTCTGGTTGAACCATTGAACTTGGAACCACACATCCTTTTTTTTTTTTTTATTTTTTTGGGGGGGGGGGGGGGGGGGGGGGGTGGTAACAGTGTTAACAAGGTATCCTCACAAAAATGAAGTGTGTTTGACAGGTAAAAAAAATCCGCTGGAAAAAAAACTATAATTAGGTTTACCTGCATTTGCCACTGGACTGTTTGGTGAATTTATTAGTTCAACCAGAAAGCTCTCCATCACATCAGCATTGTAGTTCAGTGATGGCCTATCTGAGTAACCAAGACCAGGCCAATCGACAATAGTAGCACGGTAGCCAAGTTCTCCCTTTTTGCCAGCAATATCTTTGGCAACCACCTCCACTCCTCCACTGTGCTTACATCAGAGATCGTAGGGATCATGAGAATATTCTTCCAAATTCTCAGCAACCCCCTGCTCATGTTCCTCATAGTATATGTTTTTTTCGGCTTATTCTCGAATTTCATCCCACTTCCCAGTTGGAAACACATTCACAATGTTATAGCACAGGTAACAGCAGACAGAGGCAGGACAAAATGGTAATGTAACCTTTTGTCAAGACATATCATTCTTAAGCCTAATGTAGGATACATGCTACTAGAGTAATGTATTCACATTAACATTAACAGTTTAACAAACCGATACACAGTGGGATTAGTTGAAACAATGCACAATTCAAAGGGGAAAATCAAAAATGCTTTGTGTGGTTTTGCTAGAAGGTAATGATGCCATTCAAGTGCATGTTATACACATGATCTAACGTTAGCCTAAGATGTCCAGACTTCACTACATTCAGCTAAGCAGTCAATCATACTTTAACTCACACTAGGCTTTCTGCCAAATATCTTAACCAAAGTTAAACTGATTATTTTTCAGTTATGGAAGGTTTCATGGTACTCCATCCGTCCCAGAATATCTGTCGCTTTCGCTTCCGAGAATTGTGTTTTGAAAAAATACATATTAAAAATGGTTAATATTCATGGTACATGATTAGTATCATTGAAAAGATTTTGGATCTAGTTTTTTAATAAATTATTTGGAGATAGAAATGTTGTGAATATGACTTTCCGGGAACATGGTGCTAAGGCTCGTCCTTACTTCTGAATTATATGTAGGAAGTGATTCTCAGATTCTCTACGGTTCTCTAGGATAAACTATTTGTAGAAAGTGAATCAGGACAAGCTTAGAGCATGTTTGGTATGGCATGTGAACCTTGCCTCGCTTGCCCCGCCAGAAACAGGATACAGAAACGTGTTTGGTTACCTTGCTGTGTTGTCTTGATACTTGTACAAGCTAGTTTTTTTTGCTGGAGCAAGAGAGCTGAATTGGCTTACCACAACGGGCAGGTTAATCTCTACTTGCAGCAGGCCAGGCAAGCAAAGCTTGCTGCGCACCAAGCATGCCCCTAGTTTTCACAGCTCCCCGGCCCCCAATAGAATATACCTAGAATAACTTCTTTGCAAAATATCATTTGGCTGAGCTCCCTGGCCCTAAGTGCTTGTTCTTCTAAGGAATCAAAGAGGTATTGATTAACAATCATTTGTTCTCACTATTGAGTTACATGCAGTGACGAGTTGAACCCAATAACTGATGGGGGAAGTGAGCAGTTCACTTTATTTCAACACACACCCTTTTTCCCAAATGTAAAGAAGAGAAATATATTACAATGATAAAGCCGCGACTAAGGGGGTGATTGGTTGCACGCAGGAAGCCCGTCCCGATGACTCCTCATCTCGATTCCCACTTTCCCCCGATGCAGAACGGTGTAATGCACCATGGTACACAGGCCCATGTGTCATACACTCAAATACACTCAAAACTTCCAATCATGCATGCAACAAAACAAATTTCATCTCGTATGGACCAACAACAAAAACAATCAATATGATAGGTGCACGATTTGAGCATGCATCTCACCATCCTGAATCGGTTCTCATCCCGGCTCCTCAGTCCTCATTACCAAAGAACCAATCACCCCTAAGGTCAACCATGGTATGATGCACGTTGCTAGCCGATAGTGTTTCAAACCTAAAACTAACATTAAAGTGTATACATATACAAGATAAGAGCTAAAGAGCTACTCCCTTGTCCCTGAAAGAATCAATTCCTAGAATCCGTGTCAATCAAACTTTTTTAACTTGACTAGCTTTATAGAAAAATATAATAACATTATGATTAAAATTAAACATCATGTGAAAATATATTCTATGATAAATCTAATGATACTAGTTTGATAGCATATTTTTAATACTTTTTTCTAGAAATTTGGTCAAAGTTCAAAAAGTTTGACTTAGGACAACACCAAAAATTTTTTCAGTGACGGATGGGAGTATTGCATTTTCATTTTGTGGACATGGCAATTTCTTCAGGATTGCATCAGCCACCCATATTCAGCGAATGAAAAATAGTAAACAGACTCGAAGAGACGAGATAACGGAAACAGCCATTATGTTACTAAATCAATTAACAATAAAAAAGTTGGGAATCGTAACCTGCAATATGGATCTCAAAGCACATCGAGCAGTTGCAGTTCGTATACCAAACAACGCGCAACGGATCGGGCTTATTTAGCTGCCTGTTCAACGCTCAACACAGCGATCTCAGTAAGGCACTGAGTTCAACCAGGCAGGGCAACCGTACCAGCGAACAGTACATTACTAGCAAATGAGAAGCGCTAGACGATCGCACTTGGAGGGCGCGGGGCGGGTTTTGACGTGGAGGCTGGAGGGGAGGGGCGACGGCGCGGACGGCGAGGCTCCTCCCCCCGCCGTTGAGGAAGCACGCGGCAGGGAGCAGCGACGGCCGGGGAAAGAGGAAGGCGGGTGCGGCGGACGGAGGCATGGCGATGGGAGGGGCCCTGCCGGGGTGGCGGCAGGCGGACGCGGAGGCAGGCGCGGGGTGGGAGTGGAGAGGAAGCGACGACGTGTGCAGCGTGGACTCGGGAACTCTGATGGACCGAAGCGATGATGGCCTCCCTGTGTACACTGTTTGCATCCGTCTCCTCAAGACCTCAATATGTCCTTGTTTTTTCTTCCGTATTTATTTCGTCATTTGTTTTAGCATATACTCGTACATTTCAAATTATAAGTTAATTTAAAATGTTAGACAGTCAAATCATCTAAAGTTTGACTACAATTAGAAAGAGAGCTATAAAGATTTTTAACATCAAATATGTATATTATTAAAATATAATTGATGAGGATTTAATAATACTTAGTTGGCATCATAAGTGTTATCCCTCCATCTAATTTTTAAGACATTTTAAGAATTTTGGAGGAGTCAAAGCTTTTCAAGTTTAACCAAAAAACTATAGAGAAAATATAAAAAATTTATGGGCATTAAATAGACATACTATGGAAAATATATAATTGATAAACATCTAATGATGCTTATTTGCATCATAAATGTTATTTATATTATCATTAAAGTTTGGTAAACTTGATAAATTTTGGACTCTCCAGATTTTTGGATGCCTTATAATTTCGGATGGAGGGGAGTATTAATCCTATCATTGGTTAAACTTAAAATGTTTTTGACTATCTTTAATTTTTTAGAATGACTTGCAATTTGGGATAGAAGGAGTAGATAACATTAAGGTTTATTTTGGATGTGTATTCTCCTCAATTCATGTGTCTTGGAGTGGTTTGATGTGCAATTTAGTTTAAAGTTTTGTCAAAAGCACTTTAACACTATGGATTAAGGAGATACGCCATTTATCCCTAAATAAATAATTTCTAGGATATGTGAGAGTAAAAAATTTTAAAATTTGACTATTTTATAGAAAAAATTAATACATCTATGATATAAAAGAGCATCATATGAAAATATATTCTATAGTAAATTAATGATACTAGTTTGATATCAGAAATCATAATATTTTTTACTAGAATTTCAATCAGAGTTCAAAATTTTTTATAAAGACAACTCTAAAAAATATATTTATTCGATGATAGAAAGTAGTACATTGACATCAAAACAAGGTATAAAAATGTTAGGTTCCTTGTGCTGTTTTGTAGCGCTCTCTTCGCTCCTCTTCGCTCCACATGACAGATCAATGAGCTCTACCAAACATTGGCTCATGTCTATGAATTAATTCTCTATTTTTAAAGTGAGGCAGGGACACAACATCCGCATGTTGCACTACATGATTTAGTATTTTTATTCACCCACGACCCTCTTTGCACCGACACCTTGGTGCTCTCTACGCTTAGTGATCTTGTTGTGCCATGTCCTTCTATGTCACCCCATGCTCTTCTCCACCACACTCATAGTCCTGAGCTTTCCATCGCTTGGTTTCTTATCAACTTGTTGTGCTTGTGCTTGTTTCCTTACCATGGTGGTCGTTGTTCATGCTCCTTGTCTAACTCCGTTGTGTACCTCCTAAGGGTCCTCCTCCCTCTCATTTCCTCCACCACAACAACATGTGCCTTATCCACCTCCTTTCTACCGTTGCGACCAACCTTGTATAAATGTTGAACTAGGTTCCGGTGGTGGAGCATTGAGGGAGTGCTTTGAGAGCGAGGAGAGATAGTGGGGTAGAATTGGGAGTGGGTAAGAGCGCCCAAACAAACCCTTAAAGCACAGAACCATGCATTGCAATGGAACGTATATTGTTATGGTGTGGTCACATGGACAATTTGCAACTCGAAGATCTGCCGTAATACATGTTAGGATCAAACTCCATACTATCATTAAAGACACACTATTCTAACTTGTATAAGTGCGGATTGTGAGTGTAGGTCTATGAACAATTAGTCGGAGGTATGCAAAGAGCATATGGGGAAAAATACGACGATTGGAAGAATCCGATTTTTTACTAAAAATATGTTGGATGTGTTGCAATGAAAATGTACACTACGTGTATGGATGACTTGCAGCCGAAGTATATGTAAACAATCGTGTATCTGTCCCAATACTATTTTGAGTATATATAGAAGGTAGATTCATATTTTTTACACCAGTTGTATCCTTGTCTCTAGACACTTTGTATGAATAATTGATTTTACTTTTGTGGTAAAAACCAAAAAAGCTATAATATGTCAGAACCCAAAGCATTGTACTGGTTTTTAACCTTTTTCCCAATACAACCCAGTCCTTTAGAACAAAAAGAAAATTTTTCTGTAAAACTAAAGTGTTTCTTGTGAAGATCCTGTACAAATCTTGGAGGAAATCGTAAATTCGCTGTGAACAAGTTGACAGACAGGGTTTTTCAAAAACCGAACCGGATCTGGTAACCGCCGGGGGCGAGTTCGGGCGGTTACGGTCGGTTTGATCCGGTTACCGGTCCAAACGAACGGTTTGAATTTTGAATTCAAACCCGCAGTTGCAAACGGTTTTGGACCGGTAACGGTCGGTTAGGGCCGGTTACCGACGGTTTGAACGGTAACGGTCAAACCGCGGGTGTCTTTTTTTTTTGCTTGAAAAATCAATTTTTTTGCATGACCTTTGTGCATAATGATGTAAATAGAAACACAATTCATGTAAATAGTTGTGATACAATGGTCAACCCACAATAATTCATAGTGATGCACTAGCCACAAATTCACGAAGAAAAACGTAGTTTCACCGTTGCAACAAGAAACAAAATCGTCCATGGAAATACCTCGTGCCGTAGACATGCGAACATCATGGTCACTACTCACTGGCGTGCATATAAGGGAAGATCCGTTTCGGCACCTCTCTACTCGCGGTGGACATTAGAGCGTACGCGCGACTGTAGCCCGGCCTTGTACTCTATCCATGATTGGCCCGTCAATGAGCTGTGGTCTTCATTCCTGCGACTAACATGTTGTAGAAATCCGGGTCTTGCCATTCGTAGACTCATCTAGTGGTTCGGTCTGCGTGCTGGATGTTCGGAACGGGGTAGTATAACACCACCGTCGATGTATTCACTGTACGAGGAATGAGGAGTACTGTGGCGTTGTCGTAGCAGTCCGTCGGGTGTACGCTCTCCTTGCGATTCGGCTGCCATGGTCGCGGTGCTGAGTAGCATGTGTGAAGTCCGTCTCGCTGCAACCGACCATAATTAGTACTAGTGAATAGGCATAGACATTAAAAAAAATGACTGTAACAATTCATACTGTGAACGAAGTCCACCAGCATCACCAGCACCACTACCACCGCACATTGCAGAACCCCAGCCACACCACCACCACAACAACAGCAGCTCCAGGGTCATCGTCACCACTATGACCGTCTCCACTGTCGTTGCTGAGCTGCTGGTCATCGGACTCTTGTACCGTGGACTTTGCTCACCCTCTCGCCATCATCTGTCGAATCATCGTTGGCGACAGGTTGTTGCACTCGCTTTCCCTTTTTTTCTGGCTAGGTCCCGTTGGTATTTTCTTTTCCAAGATGGTGTCACCCACATGTCTAGGGCCCAATCACTGATGGGCCCAAGATGTCGGGGGTCCACTTGGTCCATGTCATCACAAGAATGAATCTATATTATTAAAAGTATGGTTCGTCAGTGGCTAACAAAGTACATCAACGTACCTCACGATATGGGACGGAAGAGGATGTCCGTTTCTTTCATCTCTTGTGAGTACTGGAGCCTGGTTGGATCTGCCATACTCCATCAGTCTCGAACCGGATTATTCCCATTCGTAAAGGACATCTGCGTGAATGGTCAATGAAGTCTTCTTCTCACGCTAGGTGGTCCGGATGCATCGCGAGTCGCAGCGAAGGTTGTAGTTGAATACACTAGCTGTTCATTTTTTTGTGGGACAAGCGATTCCGAACCTTGTGTGCAGCAAAGCAAATGTACTCCAGTTGCGCTCGCATCCACTGGAGGATACACACTGTGCAACAAGCCTCAGCGCAAGTTTTTGCAGATTTGGAGTGCTCCTACCGAACACAATCCACATTGAGCTGCAAAGTGGAACCATTATGTTAGGTACGCGCTGAAAAAGACAAAAAATGAGTTCAAAAAGTACTCTTAACTGGGGTTGTCTTGGGGTCGAGACCATTTTAATGGCCAGCTCGTGCCAAACTCCAAGGTGTCTGCGGAATGATTTGCCTTCTGTAATGCCAAGATAGCGGAGGCACATCGTCATTTTCCCAATGCTTCCTTGAGGCAGAAAACATTTGCGGGGTTGGATTGAAACGGTATACAAGCTTGGGTTGAGGACAGCAGCTGCAACATACGATGCACGACAATTAGCAAATGGTAAATACTCAATATGTAGAGACGACATTTTAACAATGGTTGTGATCGCACCTGGGCCCACATGCGTGCCTTGGTACACTGTCCGCGATCCTGACATCATGATTATTGTACTCATTGCCATGTTGCAATTTGTTCCAAAGAACTTCTCCATCTCGGTTTTGCACTCTTGACGTTGTAGACAACTCAAAGGTTAGGTCGCTATCCTGATCAGCGACGAGGAACCTGTAATTGGTGCACTGATCGATGATGTATTTGAGTGTGTCCACATGTATGTAGAAGCCTTGTGTGAGCATAGTGACCTTCCTCGGATTTTCCCCATGCTATGCAAGAATCTTGGAAGATCTCATCACTGCATAAAACGATCACGCTTCCGATGGAAGCTCTCCATGAACATGTAGTTGGTCCAAACCTAGTGGCATTCATATTGACCAACCTCACCAATGGCTGCCTCATCATTGCATTCAATGGCATGGTTGTGCAGCAAGTGAAATTCGCTTGCATGTTGAGATCATAACTGCATGCTCCGACCTTTTACAATGTCCTTCGCATCAGGTTGATGGTGTGTGCAAGGCAAGGTGCCCAACAATATGCTTGTACTCATCGTTCAATCTCTGGCATGCTCTCTTGAAGTTGGCGCCGTTGTCCGTGACGATATGCACGGACTGCTCAACACTATCTCCTAAACCACCTTGTGAATCAGTGCACAAGTAGGCAAACATTTAGTGGACCGAGAAAACATAGTGCATGTGAATGGCATAATATTTTTGGACGTACCCCTAGCAAATAAGACGAATCTTGGCTCCTGCGTGCATCAATGACTTGTTGGTACCACATGACGCCATTGCAATATATCAAAAAATTGATGACGTTCATTTTGTCGGGCCGTCACGAATCACACATAACGTGACCAATACTATAGGGCCACTCCTCTGAAATTTGCGTACCGCACCTGTAGGTCCTTCTCGTTATGATCGAGGTATCCGTTATATCCTTTCCATTGGGCGACGCGATCCTTTCACTGCAATCGTAGGAATCATGAGAATAGAGAAATATAGTAATGAATTGAAGTCTCCAAGTATATGTACTTACCCACTTCTTTTGCGTCTCCTGACCGCACTAAAAAGTACGGATTGTCCGCCTGTTTCCCGGGGATTCCTGCAGTATGGAAAAACTTTCCCAAGCTTTCCCAATTGCGTCCTTGCGTTCCATCCCCTCTGCGTCCATGCCCTGTATCAATCCGGGTCTGTGGAGTCCACCCCTCGTACCGCTGCCAAGTTGTAGTCCTCCACCACCGAGGGGTTGCTCTGTGAACTAGACTCCGAAACATCCTCTGTAAAGGATTGCCCCTGCGAAGCAATACCACTACCACTGCCACCTCCACGCTCGTAAGGCTTCCTTCGCTGCACCCCTCTGGTACTCATATTGGCTCTGGACTGATTCAAGGCTTCCCGCAACGAGCCTGTACTCGTCATCGCCAAGGGGGTGGTTGCCCTCCGCTGCAGCAGCTCTCGTGCAACCCTCTGACGAGTGGGTCACTAGCTGCTTGCTAGTTTGTCGATCTCTGCTGAAAGTACTCCGGACGTCTCATGGGCACCTTGGGAGGCAGTAGATCACCTCCGTCCGCGCGTAGCCAAATGCTGCTTGAACGGGACGCTCACCCCGCTTTTTGTTAGACAGTAGTTGCATTTCCAACGGGAGCAAGATTCTCACATGCTCCATACACGTTCTGCGGTCTCTCGGCATCTTCCTGCACAAATGGAACAACACAAAAAATCCAACACATGCATCAAATCATACCGCAAATATTAGCAATACAACAAATATATTTTATAAGAAATCTAATGTTACTTATTTACTTTACTAAATACTAAAATCTTTAGTATATAAACTAGTAAATTTAAGACTATTTGATTCGCACTATTTAAGAATAATTATCATCTTTAGGACGGAGCGAGTACTTATTTATTATAAAAAATAGTTTCCAAGGATGCACTTTTGTTTACCTTAACATATTTATGAGAATTACTCATGTGTCATATGGACCCGTACTAAATCCTAAATCTACATACATCTAAAGCAAATCTAACATCCTAACCAAATTAACCTAATCCTACCTAAACCCTAAGTCATAATCCTACTAAATCTTCAATAAATATTTTCTAATCATACTCCATCATACTACATATTAGAACTAAATCTAAACTAAAGCAACTACAAATGCAAAAGAAATGAAAAAAACAAAAAAAGGACTTACCGAACGACCCGCTCGGTAAACCGCTCACGGGTGTTCGCGTAACCGCGCGTCGGTCGGTAACGCCGGGGGGGATGGCGCGTGGCGGGCTGGTGGTTACCGACCAAATCTCTCGGTAACGCCGCCGTCCGGTTCGGTTACCGAGGGGCGGCGGTCGGTTGCGGGAGCTGGGTTTTGGGGGGCGGAGGAAGAGGATGGGGGGGCGCGGATTTGGGTTCGGGGGCGGGAACAGCCCCCGGGAAGGCTTAAATAGGAGGGGGAGGAGACAATGGGCCCCAATGGGCCCCTTTAAGGGCCTACGGTTTTTTTTTTTTTTTTCTTTTTTTTTTAAATTAAAAACACGTCCAAAAAATAGCAACGAATCCCAAATTTTAAAAATTTAACCATTGGACTTATAAATCGTGAAATTTTTAGATTTTTTAGAATTTTTTTTAAAAAAAAATTTCAAAATTTCAAATTTGAATTCAAACGGTACCCAAACCCAACGGTCCCGACCCGGGTTGTTTGGGTTTTACCCAGCGGTTCCGCGGTAACCCAAAGGTTTGATTCCTGTGAAGTAAAATTTTACATGGAGAATTTTCTCCTTTTTTTTTTTTATGAATATGGAAAATTGTTCGTCGAAGCACAAACCAGGAAAGAGGCCTAATGGACTATATAAGGGGCCCTGTTTTTCCTTTTTAAAAAAAAACGGGGGTTTTTCACTTTCTTTTTTACTTTTGGTTTTTGGGGCCTCCGGGGGGGGGCCCAAAAATTGTTAGTAAATCGGTTGAAAAAAAGGGTTAAGGGATCTTCAATTGGAGCTGGACCCTGCGTTTGGGGCTTCACGAGTAACCTGGAATTCGGGCCATCCCCTTTTTTTTCCCGGAGGAAAAGATGTCATTTCAAAGGGGTTTGGGTTTTTCCGGCAGTTACGACCCTTTAAGCAAGGCGCGGAGCCCGGGCACGAAAAGCATGAAAATGAAAAGGATGTAAGGAAGCCAGACAAAAAACCCCCCGGGGTGGGCACCCTTTTCCCGTGTGTCGCGCGGCAGAAGAGGCTTTTGTGCTGTGCGATAACCCAGCTCGACGACGGGTACTTTTCCACCCCAATTTTCATCAGCGGGCACACGAGCAAAATCGTGATGAGAAACGGGATGTCCTTTCCTTTTTGGGTGCAGACCCCGGTCTCGAGACGAGCCACGCTGCTTTCGGCCCCGCTTTTCTTTCGCCCCCGGGGGGGTTTTTTTTTTTCGGGGGGGGCCCGGCGTATAATTTTCCCCTGCAAGGCTGCAATTTTTCGTCTCTCCCTCTGCTTTGAGGATGAGGACTGAAATAATCTTTCCCCCTCGTTCTCCCCCGCCGGGTGCTATCGAGCGTAAAAACTTCCCCGTGGGGTTCACGTCCACGTGATAGTCTTTGAGGCCCGGAGGGGAACGGCGGGGATCGGAGGGAGAGCTCACTTCTTCCCTCGCTTTTTGGACCCCGAACTAGTACGTACGTACGCTGAGATCATAGATACAGCGCCTCTTGACTTGATTGCACCCAAGAGAAGGAGAAGGTGGGCGTCGTTCGATGCCGAGCCCGCCCCACAAAGAATATTTCAGGCGCCCAACCGAACCACACAGGGGCAGAACCAAAACCAGAACTCAGCGGCAGGACGTGCCTTTTCCCCTGAGCTAGCTTGATGAATGAACCCTATAAATGATGTAAAACGAATCGTGGAACCCCAAAAGGAGTATATGCGGGCCCCGCACGATCACGCCCCGGTGATTCGGGAACCGTTTCTACGAAAAACGTTTGCTTAGATCGTTGGTTAAAAAGGTACACAAACCCCTTTTTTACTTGTGCACATCGCAGCGCCATTGTCGGACAAAAGTAGCTAAGCTAGTCGATCGTATCTTACCCCCGCGGGCCGGCTAGTGCCCACGCCACGCCTCATGACCTTGAAAACCTAGGGCAACACCCATTTCCGGCGCTATCCGTCCGAACCCACCAGCAGCAAGCAGGGGCCATGAAAATCAGGTTCCTCTTTTTGTTTTGCCTGCATGCCGTGGGGGGGGCCCTGCCATAGCAGGCAGTGAGCAGTGAGGAGACCTGAAAATGTGCTCGTGGATCCCAATGAACAATAAATACAAATGGGCCAAAAAGATTTTGGGGGGGGTTTGGGAGTTGGATGCCCGGCGTGTTTCTGAAATCTTCTTTTTTATTTATATATATATATATTTAAAAAAAAGAGAAAACGCAAGATGCATTGATCATAGCCTGCCCGATTAAGTGGGTCGGAAAATTATATTTTGGGACCGGGCCCGGGGTGAACCGGACAGCATCGAAAATTAAATTTGTTTGCGGCATGATGGACGACTGGGAAAGATTGAAGGTTCAGGATGTTCGGGCGTATTATTTGTTTAGAGAGAGTTTGTAGGTCATTAACCCTAGGGATTGTTGATTGAGGTGAGCACTCGATTATTAGCTTGTTCGTGGCGGTGGTTTACACGAGAGCAAACAAGCTGCAGCTTGCAGTTGTGTCTTCAATGGTTGGCCTTTTTTGGGGCAGTGGTGGTATGATGCTGATGGTGTTTGGGTTTTCCGTCAGCGTAATTTGGCAAAATTTAGGTGACTGAATTTACGCATATCTAGTATTAACCGAATGTTGGTGTTCCTGTAAGACAGTATAATGGTAGATGTTCATACTGTGTTTCAGTGTTTGATGTGGAGAATTTCGTATTTTTATGGTTTTGGGTTTAATTTACATTGTCTGACTGGCATGAAATTTCTCTTCATTTGATCGAGGTGTCCCTTTTTTTTAAACAAAAAAAGTGTTTTTTTTCTTTTTTTTTTAGCAATCCGCAAATCGATATACCCGTTTTTTACGGGGGATATGAAGGATGTTTCTCGTCGTTTTTTTCGTCTCTTCTTCCAGATGGGCAAAATTTGTCGTTTTTTTTCAAGTAGGGAGGAATCTATTTTTTTTTTTTTATGACAGCAGGTTTTATGTTTTTGCAATGTCAATTTGAAGGGAAGATCATCGATGTCCTAAAGAAAATTTGGGACTTCAATTATTATTTCCAGGAATTTAAAAAACTTAATCGAACAAGTTTAGGGGTAAATGAGTGGGTGGAAACAAAGACAAGGCTTTTCCATTTATGCCAAAAAGGGTATTCACTCTTTAAAGGGGGACATCTTTTACCCCCGGTGAAGTGCAAAGAAAAAATGAAACACCCTGCTGTGTGTGATGTAAAGCATTCCCTTCAAAAACCCCAGGTTTTAATCACAGTTGCTTAGGAGGAAAGTTGACTGAAGGTTTACTCGGAGGCCACTCCCCTGAATCATGATCGGTTTTCAGGCCGGTCCCATCTCGAACCTCAGTTGGTGTGTTTTAAGTTTAAACAGCAACTCTCGTGGTGATCGTGAGAGGGTTTTAGATTTTACTTTCGCTGGATGGAGTTAAGGGCGTTGTTTTTCCTGGTGGAAGATTTGTTGGATTTTATTTGATGGAAAAGAAATAGTATTTTAATATTCGAGCGGAATTACGCCAGGAGAAAGGTCCCTTCTTTTCGTGACGAGGGTTCGAAGGTTCCAGGTGTGTTTTTAGTGTGTTTTAAACCCAAATTTCTTCATGCTAATTTTCGATTCTTGGATTATTAGTGATGGCGGGGCCCTTGTGGGATTAGGGAATTTTAAAGGGGTTTGTTTCCCCTTCTAAGTTTAGTGAAGTGACTTTAGTGATTAGTGTTAAAAGTGACAAAAAATGAGGGTGTTTGAATTTAGAGACTAAAAGTGACAAAACTTTATTTGGTAAAGTTTTGGAGTGGGAACAAAAAACATCTCGTCCGCGAGATGGATGGTGCTGGTGCATCTAACGACTTGCATGCAGGGGCCCCTTTTTGCTGATGTTCCGGGTTCAAATCTTCAGGATTATATAAAAATTTTATTTTTTCTATTACACGGCCATAAAGGAGAGGAGTAAAGTCTAGCTGTAGGTGCAGCCCAATTGGCAGCAAATGTCCGCGGGATTTGGGGGCGAAGACTTGCCCTGCGGATTCAATCGGGAAAGGGTTTTTGGGGGTGTGGGGACCTGGAACTTTCCGCCGACCCCGTGCGCGGACCAAGGGCGGGGAGGGCCCGAGCGGCCGTTTTGTTGGTCTGTCCGTGGCCTCAGTCTCCAACTGCTGCCACACGGGCCCGCGGCCGCGCCGGGGTGGCCTGGCTGCTGGCCGGGGGTGGCGATTGGGACTGATAGGCGGCGAGGTGGCCGTCTGGTGGTTTTGGCCGCGAGGCTTGGGATTTGGTGGGTGGGTTTAAAATGGGTTTGGGGGACGTTTTAGCGGATTGGGCTTTACAGATGACATTTGTATTCGGATTGTGTTTTGCTTTTGCGTTGTGTAGATAGAGGAGACGAGTGCGGGTGAGGTAGCGCTTGTTGTTTGGTGCTGATGTGGTTCGAAAAATTTAGTGCTTTTTTGGGGGTTTTTTGCGATCTGATGGTCGGTGTGTGTGTTTGTCGTTTGGATTCGGAAAAATAAATTTAAGAAGGTTTGTGAAAATTTTTTTAAAAGATACGTTTTTCAAATGAACCGTTGATTTCTAATAACGTCAAACTGTTTATTGCGAGTTTTGTTAGAAACAAAACTTTTTTTCTTAAAATTGTATAATCTATGATCCAACTAATTAATTTTTTCTTCGTTCAAAAAATTTAATAATCCTGACCCTTTTTTGTCAGTCAATTTTTAAAATTTTATATTTTATTTATAAATAAGTAATAATATATGAATAAAATGAGCATATTATTGAAAATATATTATATGATAATCTATAAAAAAATTTTAAATACAAAAATTTTAAACTTTTTTTTTTTAAAATGGATCAAAGATTAAAAAGTTAATTAGGATGATCCGATTTTTTTGAAAAATTTAGATTAAATTTTGAAGAAAACGTTTTCAGATTTTGTTTTATTTAATTTTTTCGGTTTTTGTTTGTCTCCGTAAAAGGGGGAAAAGTCAGAACCTTATTTTTCTTTTCTCATCGTCCCCAATTTGAAACGCTCCCTGCCGATATCAAGGGCACTTTCCTTCGCCGCGCATAGGAGGGGATTCCCCCGTGCCTGCTCGTATGGAAGGAGGGGGCTCCCCAAACCGTGTGAGAGTCTCCATGCTGCGATCAATTAATATTTTTTCTTCCAGTCTGGAAAATTTATATTTACTCGTAATGGCCAAGGTGAAGAATAATAAACATGGGACTTGGATTCATGAACGGTTTGTTGTACGCTAAAACAGATATTTTTTTCCGTTTCCTTATTATCAATCGGATTTTATAAACACAAGATTAGGAGGAATCAGGTTATGTGGTAAATGGAGTATTGTGATAGAATAAGGATCGTGATTTATGGCGACAAAGGAGGCATGAGTGAGTCCATAGCATTTTTCAAATCGCACGGGATGCATATGAAAAGAAGGCCTTCATAACCCACACGCATTTGATGGGGGGGCGCAATTATTATTGGTGACAAGAATCTCTCTGCTATAAGAAAAGGAAATCATATAATAAGAAATGATCCTAATTTATAAATGGGAAAAGGTGGTGCAACGTATTCATCGGCCGAAGGCAACAATGACGCGATGAGTATCTCAGCCTTCTATTAGTTGAATACATAGTTGTGATTGGGAGTTTTTTTTTTTTTTTTTTTTTTTTAAAAACAGGGGGGCGTAGAAAATTAAGTTCCTTCCACATCTAAAAACAACAGAAAAGGGTTCCTTCCTCTGTGGCACTGATCGAGGCGGTATTCCTCAATCAAGACAATCAATCGTTCGATGGCACGGAATATAGAAGTCGATGGCTACTTCATAAGTGGCGTTCTTTCCCCTCTGTGGTGGAGCAGGCGGGGACGCTAGCCGCGCACGGTCGTCTGGAGTCCATTTCTTCTTGTGCGGAATCCAACCAAAGTGTCATACACGGAGCATTAAAACGCGGGGGGTTTTGAAAAAGGGAAGGCGACGCACGCACGCAGCGAGGACGGGTCGTTTGGGTTAGGACGGCAGGGACTGCCTCTGTTGGGTAGAGGTTGGTTATTTTGGCGAGTCAGCCTACCAGTTAACTAACCCCCGCGCGACATGTCGCAACGCGAAGCAGAGCCACCCGCCCGCATTTCCCGCGCCCGGGTCCGGAGTTCCGGAGGAGGACACGGCCAAGGGCACGCCTGCGTGATCTGCGATCGGAGAAGGATGGAGGTCGGGGCAAGGTCGGGTGCGCGCACGCCTTTCGTTTCGTCTGTGTAAGTGGTTCGGGGGGTGTCACGGTCAATGTGTAGGTGCGCTGTAGGCGCGCGGTTCGATTCTTTTGAAGCCAGCAGAGCCTCGGTCGGTTCCCATCCGAAGAGCCAGCCGGTGCTCTCATTCCCCGGGCCTGTGCTGCGCTCTTTTTCCTCTCTCTGTTCCACTTGCCCCGCTCGATAGGCTTGGTGACGCGTTGTTTTCTTCGCCTCGTTTCCCGCGGTTGCGGTGTGAAATGCGCGCGCCGTAGTAGGGTTCGCGATTCGGTAGTGTTCCGATCCCGTTGCCGCGCTAGTACAGGGGTTACTAGTCCACTCATTATGCTGTTGTTTGGCTGTATGGTGGATTAGCCGCGGGGGGCCGGGGGTTTTTTTTTTGAAAGTTTGGTGTGTGGGTCATATGACGTACGGCCTCGAGGTCCAGCCCATTTGGGGGGGTGGGGGGACGGGGAGGCGGAGGGGGCGGCCGTGCGGGCGCGCGGCAAAACGGTGAATGGACTCTCCGCACGTGGTGGGGTTATCGACGTCGCCCCTCTTTCTGGTCGCACGCCCCCCCCCCCATCGGCTCGTCGCCGCCATCCAATCGTCCGGCTCGTAAGCCTCAGCTAGTTACGTATAAAATAGAAAAACTTTTCAATAACTATGGGTGGGTTTCTTTCTCATCGTTCGTGGCAGGCACGAACGATGATTATGAGGGCTTTTTAATTTGTCTTCTCTCTCTCTTGCAAGGGGAGGGCGATGAGAAGGGCGGTAGAGAGGAAGGAGAGGGAGAAGGCGCGGCGCGCGATATGTCCGCGGTGCCTAAAGGACAAGAGGTAGGGCGTGTCGGGAGGGGAGCTGACGGGTTTTTCTGGAGGTGATGGCAGTTTCAGGCTTATGCAGGCGAGCGAGGGAGGATTCATGGAGGGTATGACGCGTACGAGACTAAAACGGCGGACAGCGCAGGGCCTGTTGGCCGAGCGTTAGCGCCGTGCGGCGTTGACGGAAACCCTGTTCGTTTCACCACAGATGATGCCGAAATTTCAGGAGCCGGCGGGGTTGGTTTCGAGCGAATTAAGCTCCAGAGAAGACGAGACGGGGTGGTGTTCCGAGAGAATTCACTAGAGCCAGAGGAGTAGAGGCTCACGAGCGAGAGGAAGAGAAGGGTATTGGCGGCCGTCTTTTGCAGGTCGGCCAGAGAAGCAAGAACACCCACACGAAGCTGAGGAAGCAGAGGTCGTGGTGAGGAGCAGTAGTAGAAGAGCAGAGAGCAGAGATGGAGGCAGGCACGAAGATCGTCGCGACGTAGCACAACTATAGTTTCTTGACGGAGCGTTGACTTCCTGGGGGTTCGTCAGGGAGCCGGAGCCATGACCGGTGCGCCGTCAGGAGTCCTTCGTGCGGCCGGCCTCGGTAAGACCACACAGCCCGAGGAGCGAGGGTGGTGGACGTTCCTTTCTCCCGCAGCGCTCGGTTCTCCCGGAGTGGGACTTCGGCGGCGAACGAGCCGACGTGTGCGAGCAGCGTGGCGTGTGGGAGAGGGGGCGGTCGCTGAAGCCCAAGCAGCGAGCTCCGTCGTCGGCGCCAGGATGAGCTTCGGTCGGAGTTCTCCGGTTTCGGCGACTCGACTCCGGTCAGCGCCAGCGACGGTACTCGGTTTTGAAGGATCTCGTGTGACTCCGACAGCGATGAGTTCTCTCGGAGAGGACTTCCGGGTCTGCGCGCGTACTACGGCAACCTCAAAAGGTACAAGGCCAAGATGGTCAGGCCATCGAAGCTGGAGGCGGCGGGGCGGCAAGGTGGAGGTTTACCGGATTCAGCGACGAAGTCTCGCGGGCTCGTCCGGCAGCGGCAGGGGTTCAAGCACATTTCCCGATGGATTCTCCAAGTTCCTGAGGATATGTGGTCTCGTAGCTTGCGGAGTCGAGTACAAGAGGACGAGGGGAGAAGGTAAAAGAGAAGAAGCTGAAGAAGTATGAAGAGGAGTGTGGATCGACATGGCGCTGATGAACGACCATCGTGGGCGGAAGAAGGATGGTAGACTTGCACCCGACTATGCTTGCTGGTTGTTTTTGAATGTATGGATCATTCGGCGAAGGAAATATCATCTAAAATGAAACGATTCACTCAGGAGGTGAAGCTGTTCTGATGTCAAAAGTCAGACGGAGTACTCTGCGACAGAATTAGTGTGTATAGAGAGGAATTTATTGGTATGGCTGATCATTCATTGAGCACAGTTCTTAGACCCAGGAAACTGCCAGCGAAAGGCGATCAGTCATATGAATAGTATTGATGACAAAAGAAGGCCGGTGCTATTTCTGATTTGCAGGATTTGTTGGCAGAAAGGTCAATAATGAGTCATTTCTGATGTTGGAACGAGATGTCAGTAGAAACGTCAGCATGCTAGATGTATGTGATGAGGAAGGTGGATAAGCAGCAGAAGGTGAATATGCGGGCAAACTGATCGTTAAAACATCTTATTTCTTATCAGAAGAAGAAAGTGACTTTAGTTACTTACAAGATGATCAGCCAAATGCTGAGTTTTGATGAGAAGAGGTCAGTGCAGAATTCAGTTAATGAATCAAAATGAAAAGTAGGTTCTGACGCAAGAACATTTCAGAGAACAGGAGCAGATGCGGAACAGAAGAAGTGAATGATATTTCAATTGGTCCTGAGAAGATAATCGCCTAGAGCAAGTTTTAATCTCCCAAGGCAAGACAACATCATGCCCATAGACCAATTGATATGGCTAAACCTTAGTTGCACCATGATAAGCCATCCGATATGACCACAAAGCTTCATTCAACACTATATGCCACCTCCTAGGGTTTTCTTCAATCTTGCGCTTGATAAGCTTGATAACTCCCTTATTAGCTGCCTCGGCCTGACCATTAGCTTGAGCATAATAAGGAGAAGAGTTTAAAACTTTGAACCCCATACCGATCGCAAAATCCTCAAACTCTCCCGATGTAAACATGGTTCCTTGATCAGTCATAATAGTTTGAGGAATACCAAATCGGTAAATGATATGCTCTTTTACAAAATTTATCATATTCGCCGACGTAACCATTGTGGCAGAACCGTCCAAATTATAAGAGATCAAGAACTAAAGTAGCTGATTTAACTCCCACTTAAAGCACTTGAGCCCATATAATCCTGGTAGTCCGGAAATCTCGAAGGATTTCTAACAATCGTATATCCAACCAAGATCGCGCAAACTCAGGTATACACATTCGAACGAGCCACAATTAAACGAAAATACTTGAAGTACGGATAAAGTTATTACAACACTGTGTCCCAAATAAAAGTAGTACTTACGCCACAACACCTGTGGCCAAATAGAACATTGTTTGAAATTGAACCCAAAGTTTTACTCCACACTAAGATCATTAGAGGTAGGGGTGCTCACGAGGTCATGTCCGACAACAGCAAAAGATGAGCTCGTAGAGGACCTTGCCCAAGGCCTACTCCTCTTCTTCTTCGACAGGATAGAGACAGTGCTTACAATAGCCAAAGTAGACTTGGCCATCTGCAACAAACGGGATAAACCCTGAGTACGGGAATGTACTCAGCTAGACTTACCCGTCTAACTGAAAAATAAAGACTCCAAAGATATGCAAGGCTATTCTTGTGGATCTAGGTAAACTTGCTTTTGCGGAAAAGCGAACAAGATGAAACTAAAGATTAGAGAACAACCATTTTTTCCCACCCTATTATTATCTCTAGGTTTGCACCTGTACTAGAGCACTCACTTGAACTACTCAAACAATATAATAACATATATCCAATTCCTTTATCAATATTTTAGTAGAACCATTACGATGTCACATGGAGTTGTACCGTGGTGAAGCTCAGCATAATCCCCCATATCCGGTGGGGGGTGGCAATTCGAATCGATATACAACCAGCTGGCAAGATTACCTTTAACACACGCCCACACTTTCCCCATCGGGTCCATGCATTGGGTTACCGCTCAACAAAGTCCAGGTAGTATCGTCACGGGCTCGCATTGGTCCACCCAATTATAGAAATCAGTTGGCCACCACGGGGCAGATCGTATCTACAAACTAGAGGGTGCTCACAGCAGATTGAGCGCCAGCCCGAACAATGTTTACTCGGTTTCGGGGTCGTTACTCACAACGGCCCCTATGTGAAAGGGCGCATTCAAAGATGTAAGAGGGCCACCATCGTATAAAAACCTATACGATCCAACGGATGGACTGCCCCCAAGTCTAAACCACTTAGTGCCTCTTCCTTCCAGTTGACCGCATTTCATTACTACCATTGGTTCTTTCCACGATAGCAAATATAGCCAACCGTGATAGTATTACCCCCATGGGATAACACGAGACATAAATATAAAAGTAACCATTTATTCTAAGGAGGCTAAGCGGTTGCTTTTACTTTTATTAACAGGGTAACAAGGTAGGTAAAACAATAATCAAGGAAGGTACTCGGGGAGGTTAGTGTCGAGCTCGTGGTACTCCTCGTTTAGCTCCTGCACCTCCTGGACTTCTGTCTCTGGGGTTGGCTCCTGGTGTTCCTCCACTGATCCTAAATGATTGCAATGCATATATAAGTAACTTGATGGTGCAGGGATGATGCTTGAACAAGATTTAGCACACTAAAAGTGACTCTAAGTATTTAACCAATGAATTACCACAAAGCCACTTTACACAGCAAGCCTATTATAAACTGCTCTGAAAAATCTACAAAACATACAGAGGGTAGATCATGTCTGCTGGATGCTACTGCAGGAAACTCACTCATAGCAAAGCTACCAGCTAGCAGATACAAAAAGATGAAATTAAATGCAGAAAAAGGACTTAGAACTAGAGCTACTAGCTAACAGGGTGAAACATGCTATAACTTATTTTTAGCAGAATCTATCCTTAGAAACATATTTATCAAGAAAGTTCCATGATCAACACTACCAGATTATTTTCTATATGAAGTTTCCAAGAAAACCCTAGAAAATGACACTTGAACTACAAGTATCTTTTCTGCCCTACAACATACCACATATTATATTTTTCTTAGACAGGGCATGACCTACAGATACTCCACAAAAAGTTTCATGATTTATACATGCACATATTTACCACAAGAATTAATCTAAGAAAACAGCAGAAACACATTTTAATAGATGATAAATAAAACTTACACAGAAACATGGTATGTTATATTTTTCCTAGCTTCTACATAGGATAACAGAGCTAACATAAAAACCTTACATTTTTATTTGGCCATTTTAAGCAGGAACACAATTAACTTTGATATATGCGGAAAACAACTAATTAAACATTAGTACTGAAGACATTTCTCCAAAAATCATTTTTATACTTTTAACAGAAAGATCATAATTTATAGAGTCTAACAAAATTGATCTCACCATTTTAGGATTTACCAAACTCTAGATATAAATTAAACAAGCATTAACATATAACTGAAAATAGGAAAAAAGGAATTTCATTTCGGAATCCGGCCCGTGGGGGAACAGTACTGGGCCTGGCCCAATACACGGCGGGCGGGAGAGAGTTGACAAGCGGGGCCCGTGGTCAACTCTGGCCCACCTGCCAGTGAGCAGGGAGCAGAGGACGGTGCTGACCGGCGCGTTCTCGCCGGCGGTGAGGTCTCCGGCGGTGGGGTTGGGTGTGCTAGGCTCGGGGTGACGACGCGCATCCACTGGTGGGGTTGGTTGAACCGGCGCGACCGTGAAAGTGGCCGGCGGCGTGTGGTGGCGGTTGCAGCACGGCGGTGCGACGCGGCGAGGTGATCACCGGCGATGCGAGGCTCGGCACTGGGTTGCGTGAGCATCGCGGTGATGTGGTGAGTGCGGTGCAAGGGTTGGTTGAGCCGGAGGGGCTCTGTGGAACCCTGGCCACGTGCGAGCTCCGCGGGGCGGCAATGGCGCACGGCCAACGGCGCTGTGTCGATTCAGGGCGAACTAGAGCTAGGGGAAAGGTGTTCTCACCTCTGCTAGCTCCGGTGAAGCTCCCACGAAGATGGAGGCGTCGGGGGCGAGACGGTGAGGGTGTGAACACCATTTGGTCGGTGCGGTGGCGACTCTGGGCCGAGGAACGGCGGAGGCGTTCCGGCGACTAGAGTGCTCGGCTGGTGAAAGCGAGGCGAGCAGGGCGTTTTGTGCCAGTCCAAGGTGAACTGCCGTGCGAGGTGGATCGAGCAGAGGAGCTCGGGTGGTGGTGGATTTGAAAAGGGGGCGCTTGCGGTGTTCGGAGCTCTCGGCGCGGCGATGGAGAGAAATGCGAGCGAGAGAGCGAGTGCGGATGATCGATTTCGTGTGGGAGAGAGGTAGGAGGTGTAGGCGTGACTACTGACGCGGTTATGACCAACCGGCGCGGCCAGAGGGGGCCGTGACGCGATGGCGCGGCTGGTGGCAGCGGCGTTGGCGTGTCTGTGCGCGCGAGAGCAGGGGCGGCAGCGCGCGGGACAGAGCGCGGCTTGGTCCTAGCGCCGTTTAGCGCGGTTCCGCATTCGATCGCGAGTGCGACGAGATGAGGCGTTGATCGGACGCGGCAGTGCGGCGGCAGTGCGACGGTGAGGGCAGACGTGGTGCAGCGCGCAGGGCAGAGCACGACAGCTGCGTCAGCGGCGGGCAGCGCGGTGCAGGCTCGATCCTAGCGCCGTTAGCGCGGGCGTGAGTGCAGACGCGACTGAGACGAGGCGTGGAGCTGGCCGGCGGCAGGCGCAGCGGCGGCGTCAATGCGACGCGACGGCACGACGCAGGGCGGCAGCGCTGACGGCGCGGCGCGACAGTGCTGACGGTGCAGGGCCGCAGGGCGGGGCGTAGAGCAACAGCGGCGGCGTGGCATGTTCGACATCCGCGGTCAGACATCGACGGCCACGCAGCAGACGACGCCGACGTACGGCTCAGCCGTGGTTGGGCGGGTGCGCGCGGGCGTGCGGCGTGCATGCGGGCACGTGCGCTGTGCGACGCGCGGGTGAGCGCGTGGGAGCGCGCGTGCGCGGGCTGAGTGGGCCGAAAGCGCGGCGCCGACCCGTTTCAGTTCCGATTTCCTTTTTCCATTTTCTTTTATTTGTTTCAAACTGAATTTGCTTCAAAACAGTTTCAAAAACTCCAAACCAAGTTTTGACACTTAAACCAAAGTTGTTCAGAATATTATTCTCTACCTTTTTCATGTAGGTCATAGATTCTGAAAACCATTAGTTCAAGGGTTGAAGATTAAAAACTTATTGAGGCTAATTAAGAAAAGAATTACTTTATTTCTTTAGCAGATAAACTAACTTTTAAAATTAAGCAGGGTAATTAAACATAAAGCAACCATACTTTACTCTAAGCATAGCAAGGTTTAGCTAAACAGGTTGATCACAAGGTTGAGCACAAAACACCTATATAATTCTAGTTTCAAAACATTATAAACACACACATGAAATGATAGCATATGCAAACATGAATGCAATGAAATGTTTGTGCTTAGTGGTTAATGATGATCCTAATGCAAGCTTGACACAGGGTGTCACAGCCCTTCCCCCCTTAAAGAAATCTCGTCCCGAGATTTGAGTTTAGTACCATTTATTATAAAAGGCGGGGTAGTTTGCGATTATGTAGGCCTCGGTCTCCCAGGTTGCATCATTGGGACCATGATGACTCCAAAGAAGTTTGAAAGTCTTCACTTCTCGATTCCTGGTGACTCTTGTCTTTGTATCCAAGATCTTTTCTTGTTCCTCATAGTATTCCAAGTCTGATCTGATTGCGATGTCAGAACTCGGAACAGACTCTTCCTCTGGAACTCGAAGACACTTCTTAAACTGGAAAGATGGCACTCATCTCTGGGGGTAACTGTACTTGGTAAGCCACCTTGCCTTTCCTGGCGATGATGTAACACCCTAAAATTTGAAATTAGAAATTAGGTTTGAATTTGAGTTTAATTTGATCTAATTTCAAGTAATTTTGTGAAGCATAGAATTAAATGAATAAAATTAAAACTAATATCATGTTAGGGTTAACATGTTTGAGCATTGCATGCCCCTGCATTTTCTTGGTGTTGTGTGGATTGCAAAACCCTAGAAAATATATTCAAAACCCATTTTTGAAAATCAATTTGGAAAAAAAAGAAAAGCAAAAAGAAAATGAAAAGAAAAAGAAAAAAAAGAAAGGAAACCCTTTCACCTTTCGGCCCACAGGCCTGCTCTCCCTCTCCTTTCCCTTTCTCCCGAGCAGGCCGGCTCCCTCCCTGCGGCCCAGCTCTCTCGGCCCAGCGCCCGACGACCGCGACCTCCTCCCTCTCTCCCTCTCACTGACACCGCTACCCCACATGTCAGCCTCCTCCCTCTCTTCTTCCTGGAGTCCGAGCTGGACACGGCCGCTCGCCGCGCGCGTCGCGTCCGTGGCCGCCGCGCAACCGCCTCCGCGGGTGTTTCTCGCGCGTAACCGCGTCGGACTCTCCCCGCTGCTCCAATAAAAATCCCCGACCCCTCGCCGCTTTCCCCCGTCCTCGCATCATCTTGCAACAGCAGCACCGCAACGTCGCCGCCGCTCTGCTCCGCCGCCGTTCCGCACCGCCGACCGCTCCAAGCGCTTCGCCAAGCCGCACATCGTCTTCGCGTAATTGCCGAACGCCTCCCGCTTCTCTTTTCTCTCTCGTTCGTGCTCTGTTGGACCTCACCGTCGTGCACAGTGGCTCCGCCACCGCTACCTCTCGTCGGCGGCCACCCTCCGCCCTCGATCAAGCCCTGCAGTGGCCCTGGGTGGGTTCGCCGTGCTCTCCTCTTGCTCCCCGAGCCTTTTCCCGATCGGATTAGGGCACTCGAGCCCCTAACCGCCTCGCGCCACCGTGCGCAGAGCGTATGTCACCGCGGTTCACCGCCGTCGGCACTCTCTGTCCGTCCCCGAGCCTCGCCATGGCTCTGGGCGAGTTCGCCGTCGTCTCCTCTATCTTCCGGTGTTCTCGGTTTTGAAAACGGGGCACCAGAGCTCCCGAACGGTCTACGCCGGCGAGCTTCGCCTCTGCCGGACATGTCCGCCGCCGTGCGCCGCCCTGTCCCCCCCCCATCTAATCTCCACCGACCATCTCAGATCCAACGGATCTGGTGAGCCCGTACCCCTTCGCTCTGCCTTTTTGCTAAAGAGTCCCTGCCCTTTTCTGCCTATCAACCCGCAGTCCAAAGCGGATTCCAGCTCTACGCTTTCCCCTCGGGAAAACGTAATCTCCTTTAATTCTGATTTAATTCGAAAATAAAAGAAAATTCCTATTTTCAGTTTTGCCACTGATTTTCCAAAGCTTATAATTTGCTCGTTTTAAATCCAAATCGATCCGTTCAAGTTGCGTTAGATCCGTAATTTTATGCTCTATCCAGTAGTATAGATTTCATCTATGTTAATTACTTTTGAAAATCAAAGAAAATTAATTTTCTAATGCTTTAATCTTGCCCTTTTCAAAATCTTGTTTAATCTATAACTTATTCGTTTTAGATCCGATTAGCGTGATTCTCGTGTCTTTGTGATCGTAGTAAAGTATAGATATATTTTATATCCTTTTCAAAGCCTCTTTATTGTTTATGGTGTAATGTTCTGATCACATCTTTGTTGCTTCGTGCATGATTGTTCGGATGATTGCGTGGTGATGTTGATCGAGTTCAGCCGGTGAGATCTTCGGTGAGCAAGAGTTCTTTGCGGCAGATCAGGATCACCAGGAGCTTTGTGATCAAGGCAAGTTTAATATGGGATCATCCTTGTTACCTATTCACCCTAATTCATCTAGTCATAATTGCATGTGTCTAATTTGATTCCTATTAGATCTATACCATAGCTTTGTTATCCTTTACCTTGTCACCATGGGTTTTCATGCATATGGGTAGCTTTGCTATGCTTTACATGATGAATATTGAATCGAATCTTGACTAATGATATATGCAACAATGAGATAAAATTGACTTTTATAGCAACATGGAATAGGACCCCACTGTAGGGCAAAAGCTGGGATAATAATACAACCACGAGTGCTATAATGGCTCTGGCTTTAGTCAAGTATAAAGATTCGTACTAGCATGTTGGTAGTTCGTGAAAGGCACCATTGCCGAGCTGGTTGTAGGGAATGTCCTAGGGTGGTTACCGCTTCGAAAGGTACCATCGAGTAGGGGCTTTACATACCCCTTGCCCTTGGGTCCGTAGGGTCTGACAACATGTTGGGAAGACTTTTGAAAGACTTCATAGTGTTCCCTGCCCACTCACCTCGGAAGTGTTATGGGAGTAATTAACCCGGGAATATGGGTAACATGGCTTGTGGGTAAAGTGTATAACCTCTGCAGAGTGTAAATCTATCATGATAGCCGTGCTCACGGTTACGAATGGCCTGGAAAACTCACAGTGTAGATGATCATGTTGTTTAACTGTTAATGATGTTTATTGATCTTATCATGTGGTTATTAATTGGGCTATGCATAACTAAAGCTAAGTGTTGGTAAAACTTGACCAAGTTAAAAGCAACCGCAGTACAGACAGTGTCAGCCTTTTTGAGCTTCATAACCCTATGTTACTCTTGCCGAGTACTTTAAGTGCTCACTCTTGCTTTCTCAACCCCTTCAGATGGCTATGAAGACTACCGTGAGGAGTACTAGGCTAGTGGTCAACCAGTCAGCGTTCCTTGTGAAGTGGAGCTTCGTCGCGAGAGTTATCTTTATTTTCCGCTGTTATGTTTAGTAAATATTATTCGTTATGTAATAAGCACTCAGTGATGGTACTATTTAAAGATTTGTCGGCTTATGTGTGTGATTGATCTCTGGGCACACATGAGTTATTCATATTCAATTTTATCCTTAAAATTGGGTGTGACAGATGATCCGATAAGGTCCAACATATCGGGGTGCTAACTTCTTCTTAATTCCAAAACGACAGACGCCTCTCATTGGTGATACCTTAAGGTACACATAGTCGCCAACTTGAAACTTCAAAGGTCTCCTCCTTTGATCTGCATACCCTTTCTGTCGAGATTGAGCTGCCTTGATATGCTGTTGAACAGTGCGGACTATCTCTTCTGCCTCTTTCACATAGTCCGTACCATAAAATCCCTTGTCTCCTGATTCAATCCAATTGACAGGGGTTCTATATTTGCGTCCATACAAAGCATCGAACGGTGCCATCTTAATGCTTTCTTGGTAACCGTTATTATAAGAAAACTCCGCCAAAGGTAGCCATTTCTCCCATGATCCTCTTGTTGACACAACACATGCTGTCAACATGTCTTCCAACACTTGATTCACTCGTTCCGTTTGTCCATCTGTTTGAGGGTGATAAGCGGAACTCCGAATCAACTTTGTTCCCAACTCTTTATGCAACTGCTCCCAAAAACGAGCGATAAACTATGATCCTCTGTCGGATATGATGGTCCTGGGAATACCATGTAACCTTAAGATATTCTGAACATATAGCTTGGCATACTAATGCGGTCGATGGGTAACCTTGACTGGTATGAAGTGAGCGACCTTAGTTAAGCGATCAACGATAACTCATATAGAGTCATTTCCTTTCTGGGTGGTAGGCAACTCGGTGATAAAGTCCATACTGATATCTTCCCACTTCCACTCAGGTATAGAAAGAGGTTGTAACAACCCGACAGGTTTCATGTGTACTGCCTTGATGCGACAACATGTATCACACTTTGCGACATATTCTGCAATATCCAACTTCATTTTAGACCACCAATACCTTGTCCTCAGGTCGTGATACATCTTGCTACTACCAGGGTGGATTGACAACTTAGAGTTATGTGCTTCATTGAGAATTCTATCTCGCAGGACTGGATCCTTAGGTACTACCAAACGCTGATTGAACCATAGAACTCCTTTCTCATCCACTTTGAAATTGAGAGATTCACTGGTTTCTAGCCTTTGTTTGATTTGCACAAGCTCTTTGTCCAATTTCTGTCCCTCAATAATATCACTATCCAAGGTACATTGGATAACAATATTATTTAGGACCAAGGGGTGCATTAGATCAAAACCATCTTCTAACAGGGGTTGCAACAAGTTGCAATGAGATTTGCGGCTCAAAGCATCTGCTACAATATTTGCTTTTCCAGGATGATAATGCACTTCCAAGTTATAATCCTTGATTAACTCCAACCATCTTCTCTGCCTCATATTCAATTCAGACTGGGTAAATAAGTACTTCAAACTTTTATGATCAGTGAAAATGTGGCACAGATTACCCATTAAGTAATGTCTCCATATTTTCAAAGCATGCACAACTGCTGCTAACTCCAAGTCATGGGTCGGGTAATTCTCTTCATGAGGTCGGAGTTGTCGTGAGGCATAAGCAATGACTCTTCCATTCTGCATCAACACACATCCCAATCCAATGGTTGATGCATCACAAAACACATCAAAAGGTTCCTCCAGATTTGGTTGTGCCAAAACTGGTGCAGTCGTTAACAGTGTCCGCAAGGTACGGAACGCTGTTTCACACTCTACACTCCATTCAAACTTCTTGTTTTTCTGTGTTAACCTTGTCATAGGTTTAGCTATCTTAGAAAAGTCCGGGATAAAACGACGGTAATATCCAGCCAATCCTAAAAAGCTGCGAACCTCATGCACGTTAACGGGTGCTTTCCAATTCATAACTTCTTGTACTTTTGAGGGGTCCACTGAGATACCGTCGGCTGACAAGATGTGACCTAGAAAAGGTACTTTGGTCAACCAAAACTCACACTTGCTAAACTTGGCATAAAGCTTATGCTCTCTTAACCGTTTCAGCACTAAACGCAGGTGTTCGGCGTGGTCCTTCTCATTTATGCCAAGGCTTACCCGTCTAACTGAAAAATAAAGACTCCAAAGATATGCAAGGCTATTCTTGTGGATCTGGGTAAACTTGCTTTTGCGGAAAAGCGAACAAGATGAAACTAAAGATTAGAGAACAACCATTTTTTTCCACCCTATTATTATCTCTAGGTTTGCACCTGTACTAGAGCACTCACTTGAACTACTCAAACAATATAATAACATATATCCAATTCCTTTATCAATATTTTAGTAGAACCATTACGATGTCACATGGAGTTGTACCGTGGTGAAGCTCAGCATAATCCCCCATATCCAGTGGGGGGCGGCAATTCGAATCGATATACAACCAGCTGGCAAGATTACCTTTAACACACGCCCACACTTTCCTCGTCGGGTCCATGCATTGGGTTACCGCTCAACAAAGTCCAGGTAGTATCACCGCGGGCTCGCATTGGTCCACCCAATTGTAGAAATCAGTTGGCCACCACGGGGCAGATCGTATCTACAAACTAGAGGGTGCTCACAACAGATTGAGCGCCGACCCGGACAGTGTTTACTCGGCTTCGGGGTCGTTACTCACAACGGCCCCTATGTGAAAGGGCGCATTCAAAGATGTAAGAGGGCCACCATCGTATAAAAACCTATACGATCCAACGGATGGACTGCCCCAAGTCTAAACCACTTAGTGCCTCTTCCTTCCAGTTGACCGCATTTCATTACTACCATTGGTTCTTTCCACGATAGCAAATATAGCCAACCGTGATAGTATTACCCCCATGGGATAACACGAGACATAAATATAAAAGTAACCATTTATTCTAAGGAGGCTAAGCGGTTGCTTTTACTTTTATTAACAGGGTAACAAGGTAGGTAAAACAATAATCAAGGAAGGTACTCGGGGAGGTTAGTGTCGAGCTCGTGGTACTCCTCGTTTAGCTCCTGCACCTCCTGGACTTCTGTCTCTGGGGTTGGCTCCTGGTGTTCCTCCACTGATCCTAAATGATTGCAATGCATATATAAGTAACTTGATGGTGCAGGGATGATGCTTGAACAAGATTTAGCACACTAAAAGTGACTCTAAGTATTTAACCAATGAATTACCACAAAGCCACTTTACACAGCAAGCCTATTATAAACTGCTCTGAAAAATCTACAAACATACAGAGGGTAGATCATGTCTGCTGGATGCTACTGCAGGAAACTCACTCATAGCAAAGCTACCAGCTAGCAGATACAAAAAGATGAAATTAAATGCAGAAAAAGGACTTAGAACTAGAGCTACTAGCTAACAGGGTGAAACATGCTATAACTTATTTTTAGCAGAATCTATCCTTAGAAACATATTTATCAAGAAAGTTCCATGATCAACACTACCAGATTATTTTCTATATGAAGTTTCCAAGAAAACCCTAGAAAATGACACTTGAACTACAAGTATCTTTTCTGCCCTACAACATACCACATATTATATTTTTCTTAGACAGGGCATGACCTACAGATACTCCACAAAAAGTTTCATGATTTATACATGCACATATTTACCACAAGAATTAATCTAAGAAAACAGCAGAAACACATTTTAATAGATGATAAATAAAACTTACACAGAAACATGGTATGTTATATTTTTCCTAGCTTCTACATAGGATAACAGAGCTAACATAAAAACCTTACATTTTTATTTGGCCATTTTAAGCAGGAACACAATTAACTTTGATATATGCGGAAAACAACTAATTAAACATTAGTACTGAAGACATTCTCCAAAAATCATTTTTATACTTTTAACAGAAAGATCATAATTTATAGAGTCTAACAAAATTGATCTCACCATTTTAGGATTTACCAAACTCTAGATATAAATTAAACAAGCATTAACATATAACTGAAAATAGGAAAAAAGGAATTTCATTTCGGAATCCGGCCCGTGGGGGAACAGTACTGGGCCTGGCCCAATACACGCGGGCGGGAGAGAGTTGACAAGCGGGGCCCGTGGTCAACTCTGGCCCACCTGCCAGTGAGCAGGGAGCAGAGGACGGTGCTGACCGGCGTGTTCTCGCCGGCGGTGAGGTCTCCGGCGGTGGGGTTGGGTGTGCTAGGCTCGGGGTGACGACGCGCATCCACTGGTGGGGTTGGTTGAACCGGCGCGACCGTGAAAGTGGCCGGCGGCGTGTGGTGGCGGTGCAGCACGGCGGTGCGACGCGGCGAGGTGATCACCGGCGATGCGAGGCTCGGCGCTGGGTTGCGTGAGCATCGCGGTGATGTGGTGAGTGCGGTGCAAGGGTTGGTTGAGCCGGAGGGGCTCTGTGGAACCCTGGCCACGTGCGAGCTCCGCGGCGGCGGCAATGGCGCACGGCCAACGGCGCTGTGTCGATTCAGGGCGAACTAGAGCTAGGGGAAAGGTGTTCTCACCTCTGCTAGCTCCGGTGAAGCTCCCACGAAGATGGAGGCGTCGGGGGCGAGACGGTGAGGGGTGAACACCATTTGGTCGGTGCGGTGGCGACTCTGGGCCGAGGAACGGCGGAGGCGTTCCGGCGACTAGAGTGCTCGGCTGGTGAAAGCGAGGCGAGCAGGGCGTGTGCCAGTCCAAGGTGAACTGCCGTGCGAGGTGGATCGAGCAGAGGAGCTCGGGTGGTGGCGGATTTGAAAAGGGGGCGCTTGCGGTGTTCGGAGCTCTCGGCACGGCGATGGCAGAGAAATGTGAGCGAGAGATCGAGTTCGGATGATCAATTTCGAGTGGGAGAGAGGTAGGAGGTGTAGGTGTGACTGCTGACGCGGTCATGGCCGACCGGCGCAGCCAGAGGGGGCCGTGACGCGATGGCGCGGTGGTGGCAGCGGCGCTGGCGTATCTGTGCGCGCGAGAGCAAGGGCGGCAGCGCGCGGGACAGAGCGCGGCTTGGTCCTAGCGCCGTTTAGCGCGGTTCCGCATTCGATCGCGAGTGCGACGAGACGAGGCGTTGATCGGACGCGGCACTGTGGCGGCAGTGCGACGGCGAGGGCAGACGCGGTGCAGCGCGCAGGGCATAGCACGACAGCTGCGTCGGCGGCGGCAGCGCGTTTTAGGCTCGATCCTAGCGCCGTTAGCGCGGGCGCGAGTGCAGACACGACTGAGACGAGGCGTGGAGCTGGCTGGCGGCAGGCGCTGCTGCGGCGTCAATGCGACGCGACGGCACGACACAGAGCGGCAGCGGCAGTGCTGACGGCGCGGCGCGCCAGTGCTGATAGTGCAGGGCCGCAGGGTGCGGTGCAGAGCGACAGCGGCGGCGTGGCGTGTTCGACATCCGCGGTCAGGCATTGACGACCACGCGGCAGACGACGCCGACGTACGGCTCAGCCGTAGTCGGGCGGGTGCGCGCGGGCGTGCGGTGTGCGTGCGCAGGGGCGTGCATGCGGGCACGTGCGCTGTGCGACGCGCGGGTGAGCGCTCGGGAGCGCGCGTGCGCGGGCCGAGGGCAAGGCCGAGTGTGCCGAAAGCGCGGCGCCGACCCGTTTCAGTTCTGATTTTCCTTTTCCATTTTCTTTTATTTGATTCAAACTGAATTTGCTTCAAAACAGTTTCAAAAACTCCAAACCAAGTTTTGACACTTAAACCAAAGTTGTTCAGAATATTTTTCTCTACCTTTTTCATGTAGGTCATAAATTCTAAAAACCAATAGTTCAAGGGTTGAAGATTAAAAACTTATTTAAGCTAATTAAGAAAAGAATTACTTTATTTCTTTAGCAAATAAACTAACTTTTAAAATTAAGCAGGGTAATTAAACATAAAGCAATCATACTTTACTCTAAGCATAACAAGGTTTAGCTAAATAGGTTGATCACAAGGTTGAGCACAAAACACCTATATAATTCTAGTTTCAAAACATTATAAACACACACATGAAATGATAGCATATGCAAACATGAATGCAATGAAATGCTTGTGCTTAGTGGTTAATGATGATCCTAATGCAAGTTTGACACAGGGTGTCACAACCATCTTCAAAGGAATTGCTTCAACCCACTTTGTAAAGTAATCGGTAGCGCCAAGTATAAACTTATGCCCTTGCTTGATGGCGGATAAATCTGACCGATGAGATCAATAGCCCATCCTCTAAACGGCCAAGGCTTGATTATATGATTCATTGCCGATGCAGGTGCCCTCTGGACATTACCAAACTTCTGACTATCTTGGCACCCTTTAAAATAGTTGAAGCAATCTTCAAGAATTATCGGCCAATAATATCCATTTCGCCTAATCATCCATTTCATCTTGAATGCCGATTGATGCGCTCCACACACACCCTCATGGATCTCACCCATCAACTCTTTTGGTTCTTCTTTACTAAGGCACCTGAGCAAAACTCCATCAATCGTCCGATAATATAACTCATCATCAAGGAGTACATACTTAGTAGCCTGAAACCTTAGACACCTTTCAACCTTCCTAGATGGATCTCTTAAGTAATCGACAATCTCTCTTCTCCAGTCATCAGCAGCCATTACTGATGCCATGACCTCTTGAATCGGCTGATACCCCGAAGCGTTCTGTGCTAACCGATTAGCCTCCTCGTTATGCCATCTAGGAATATGCTCAAGGCGGTAATCTTTAAATTCTTTCAATAATCGCAAACACTTTTCATGGGCTACAATTAAAACTTCACTTCGGCATTCATATGTTCCAATCAATTGATTAATTACTAACATGGAATCACCGAAGATTTTAACAGCATCGTCACGCACTTCCCTGAGTAATTCCAACCCTTTAGCAGAGCCTAGTATTCAGCCTGATTGTTTGTTGAGGTAGCAACAATCGGCAGTGAAATTTCATATTTCTGTCCACGGGGTGAAATTAAGACAATGCCGATACCTGCTCCTTCCTTACACGTAGACCCATCAAAGAACAACATCTAAGGAGCAATCTCCACGGAACTTATTGTACCGCAATGCTAAGTGACAAAATCGTCCATCACTTGACCCTTAACTGCCTTAGTCGATTCATACCTCATATCAAACTCCGAAAGCGCTAGAATCCATTTGCCGATTCTCCCACTTAATATCGGCATCGACAACATATACTTAACCACATCATCTTTGCTGATAACAGTGCATTCGACCGACAACAAATAATGCCTTAATTTTATGCAAGAGAAATATAAGCATAAACATAATCTTTCTATGTCCGAATACCTGGTTTCAGCATCTACAAGCCTTCTACTCAAATAATATATTACACGTTCTTTCCCTTCAAATTCCTAGATTAAGGCTGATCCGATAACGCCATCATCGGCAAACAAATATAATCTGAAAGGCGTCCCATGTTGAGGTGGAACTAAGACCGGAGGGTTCACCAAATATTTCTTGATCTCTTCCAAAGCTAACTGCTGTTCTTCTTTCCATGTAAACTCTTGATCAGCTTTCAGCTTTAACAATGGACTAAAAGACTTAATCTTACCAGACAAGTTGGATATGAATCTCCTGATAAAATTAATTTTGCCGATCAAAGATTGCAGCTCAGTTTTATTGGTAGGAGCAACTACTTTGTTTATTGCATCAATAGATTTTCCGTCGATCTCTAGACCTCTCTGATGTACCATGAAACCCAGAAATTGACCTGCCGATACTCCAAACGCACACTTATTAGGATTCATCTTTAACCCATGTTTCCTTGTGCATTCCAGGATCTTTCGTAAATCGGCAAGATGCTTCTCAAAATTCCCAGACTTAACCACCACATCATCAATATAGATTTCAACTATCGTGCCGATGTACTTATGAAAAATAAAATTCATTGCTCTCTGATAAGTAGCACCGACATTCTTCAAGCCAAAAGTCATTACAACCCACTCAAATAAACCGACATGACCTGGACATCTAAAAGCAGTCTTGGATATGTCTTCTTCAGCCATGAATATTTGATTATATCCAGCATTACCATCCATGAAACTAATGATTTGATGTCCAATAGCAGCATCAACCAGCAGATCGGCAACGGGCATCGGATAACCATCCATCGGCGTAGCCTTATTGAGATTCCTAAAATCAATGCAAACACGTAGTTTTCCATTTTTCTTATACACAGGAACCACATTAGAAATCTATTCGGCATATCTGCATTGCCGAATAAATCCAGCTTCAATTAACTTTGTAATCTCAGCTTTAATGTCGGGTAAAATAATAGGGTTGCATCATCGTGCTGGCTGCTAATAAGGTCGGAAATTAGATTTAATAGGTAACCGATGTTCAACTATTGATCGGTCTAAACCAGGCATCTCTGTATAATCCCAAGCAAAACAATCTTTGTATTCCTTTAATAAATCACTCAACTATTGTTTACATTGGGAATCTAACTTAGCATTAATGAAAGTTGGCCTGAGCCTACTGCCATCGCCGATATCTATCTCTAGTAAATCATCGACGGATGTAAACCCTTGCCCCAGTTTTCCATCATCGACGAATCGATCCATTGAAACTCTTCTTCAGGACCGACTTCTTGGATCGGTGTAACGCGATAATCGGCAACTTTGAGGAACTCTGTGTCCCAAGCTTCACCTGATATGCACCTGGTTTGCTCATAAGTTTCCGATTCTGCCGATGCAACAGTTGACGGAGTTTCACTCCGGACGACTTCAATCTTGTCTCCAACCCATTGCACGAGGCTTTGGTGCATTGTAGAAGGAATGCAACAATTAGCATGGATCCAATCCCTTCCTAGGAGCAAGTTGTAGGTGCCTTTGCCACTGATCACGAAAAACGTTGTCGGCAAAGTTTTACTACCGATGGTTAATTCAGCACATACGGCTCCCATAGCTGGCGACACATTGCCTTCAAAATCTTTAAGTTTCATGTCCGTTTTGACTAAGTCTTGGTCACTTTTCCCAAGTTTCCTGAACATGACATATGGCATTATATTGATTGATGCCCCACTGTCCACCAGCATCTTTGTCACGGGTTGCCCATCTACTTTGCCTTTGATGAACAGAGCTCTTAAGTGCTGCCTTTCATCATCGGCAGGCTTCTCGAAGACAGTTGTCATCGGATCTAACACCAACTGTGCCATCTCAGTCTTCCTCAGCATCGACAGGTGCCATGAATTCCATCGACAATATGACGACCATATTGATTTCTGTCGATGGATCCCTATCCTTGCGCTTTGGCCTCCACCGCTTGACTGGAGACTTTTCCCTTGAAGGATTTTCACTGCCATAAAAATCTCCTTGGCGTTCGCGTTGGATCCTTGTTTTCTGAGTCTTTGTCCGACCTTTGGGGCACCACTGAGGAAGTTTAGTTTTCCAAACAGGCTGGTGCTGTTTCTCATTGCTTGTATCTGCATCATGCCTTATGTTTGGATCTCTAGAGAATATCTCCTCATCGGGTACTCTCGCATTGGCCATCTCCTCAAGCTCTTCTTGACACATACACTTGCCAAGCCTGTCGTGTACGCTGAGCTTGCCCCCTAGCCGATCATGTGCTGATTCTTTTCTTGTGATCGGCCTGCCATAGCTTGATGTCCGATCGTCAAAACAAGGTTTCTTTTCTGACCAATCGGCAGGGTAGTACCCATTGCATTCAGGACAATTATCGACAGTAGGTAGCTTGATGCCTTTTTCCTAGCAATGAACAAAGAAGGGACACCTCCAATGATCTTTATGCCGAAGCCACTCTTGGTGCCTTTCTTCTTCCTGCCAATATCGCTCCTCCTGCGATTGCCGATAATCTTGTCGTGGCCGCCCATGCGTGATCACGATGCCATAAGACCTCCCGGCGCTACTTCTATAATTGGCAACTCTCTTGCCTTTTCTATCATTGACAAACTTCCTCCCTGTTACTTCATGCGCAGCTATTTGATGTTTAGGGTCTACCG
>CM039120.1:12054463-12110384 GCA_022036555.1 Microstegium vimineum
TGTAGGGCGGTTGTGTCAGGGTGGGCTCGCCGCGCCAAGGCAGGGCGATTGATCCGGGGTGGGCTTGCTGGGGTAGGCTCCCCGCATTGGAGTAGGTTGATCTCGCCTAGGCAAGGTCGTCGCGCCAGCCAAGAGCCGCGCCAGAGGAAGAGCTGAGGATCCATGCATGGTTGGGTTGTAGGGCTAAGGCCACGCCGGAACACCATCGGCGAGCACCACCATGGATGCCAGACGGGAACCACCACTGTCGAGGAGGCCGGGCCACAATGTTTGTTCGCACGAAGAAGAGAGGCGCCGAGAAAAAAAGTAGGAGTGTTGGGTCCGCCTCTCAGTCTGCCTTATGCATTTTTTACGCCTTCCCCAATGCTTCTTTTTTACTAGTAGCCCCAAGTGCTACATAGGATCGGATAAAAAAAGTAGGTGCTCCACATTTGTCATAGTGGCTCGCAGAAGCTATATACGCTTGGAGAGAAAGGTGGTACATGCTAAAAGAGAAGATGAAGAGAAAATAAAGGTAATGCATGATAAAAGAAAAAAGTTTCTTTGGAAATGACAAGTAAAGATAGTTTGCATTGTGTGAATAACCGTCTCAACATTTACTAGTCTACGTGAATCATTTTGTTTGTACCAAAATCACTAAGAATGTTAGCCTTTTAAAAGGATCAAAATGCCCAAGAGGGGGTGATGAATTAGGCTTTTCTAAATTTCTAAGCAAGAATTAAATCCTAGTCTAAAAGCCAATCACCCCAAAGTGCCTACTATGTGTGAACAAAACTAGTGACACAAGAACAAGCACCCTAGTAGAAATTCTAATCAAGCAAGACAGGTCATAACGGAAGTAAATGCAAGAATAGTAATGCTTAAAATAATTACAAGAGGAGGAAGAGAATAGTTGACACGACCACGTTTTTCCTGAGGTATTGAGGAGTTGACACTCTCTCCTAGTCCTCGTTGGAGCACCCATGCACGGGTATTTCTCCCCTTGGTCTGCGCAAGGACCAAGTGCTCTCTCCGGGCTGATTCTTCGCTGCTCCGGCTCGGTGAATCGCCGACAACCGATCATAACATGGCTTGAGTCATCTACAATCACCTTCGGATGATCTTCAAGCTCTCCAACGCCACCAAACCGTCTACGTACCATCGATCACCAAGAGTAACAATCTAGAACTCTCACTTGACTCACACAAGCCTAATGAGATGAGTGGATGCACACTTGCTACTCTCAAGTCACTAATGAGGGATCTAATCTATGGATTAGCAATTCTCACTTCTCACTAGGGCCCTTGCTCTCTCACACTCTCTAAGTGTATCTTAGCTGATGGAATAAGCAAAGGTGAGATAGAGAAGCAATGGGAGGAGTATAAATACTCCCCACCTCCAACATACCCATTGTATTCAAAATATGTGCATTAAGTGGTGACCGGACGTGTATGGTCACTAGCCCAACTTCTAGTTACTATGTGTCAGCGCTTTGCACCGGACGCTCGTGTTCGGTCTAGTCACTCTGTGACCTCTTTGGAACCTCACTGTATATTGACTGGACGTGACGAACGCCCAATCAGTACTGACCGGACGCACCCAATCAGTATTGACACGTCCGATCACAATTTGACCTCTCTGGACCCTTACTGGAAATGACCAGACGTTGCACACAAGCGTGTCCGATGCAGAGCTCGGTGCTATTATGAGAGTAAGCTGAGTTCACTGTCGCGTCTAGTGGCTCGAGGGGGTGCATCTGATGGATTAACCTAGCCACCTTGCACTGACGGGACGCATCCGGTGCTAGGTGCACCAGCATCCAATGCATGTAACCCCCCCCCCCTCCCAAAAAAATCCGAATCAAATTTCGTCAAAAATAGAAGTTGTTCCAACTAATCTTAGGGTCAACCTAAAGCTACTTAGGACTATGATTGACAAGTGTGCACTACACTTAAAATATTAGACTCGCCTAAGTCAAGCTACACATTCAAGCCCCTTTTATAGTATGGTCAAAGGTAAAAACAAAGTTGCTAATCTACTCTAAGTGTTTCTCAACTCCAATGACATTTATACCTAGACCATTCTAAGTCTTGTCGACAACCTTTGAAAATCAAAACGATAGCTATCGCCTAAGGGGCATGAAAACCATTGATTGCCCATTCAATCATCATTATTATGATCTAACTTAAATAACCTCTGCAAAATACATGTTATTCATAATAATTTTGCATTATCGTTAGTCACCGAAACTTCTAGGGCCTAATGTTTTCACCTCCATTCGTGAAAAAAAAAAGAAGACAGCCTTTTGCATAAAGAAAAAAAGAGCAGGGCTGACTTCCAATTGCATGAGAAGACGGGAAGTAATAGCGTGGGCCACATGTCATTCATCCGGGCCTTGATGGTGGTGGCATTTGGTTCGAACAGCCTGATTGCGAAACGAGTTTGTGGAGAGTATTGATCTCTCTACCTAAATAGAAAATCTGATAATTAACAGATTAAAACATGGGCCTAGTAAAGGCCCAATGGCCAACGGACATGACACGAGGTTGATGTACGCTTAAGCGACATGTACAGAGACTCCATAAGTTATTTGGTTTTCATTTTTTTATTTCTTGTCTTTAAATTGTGCACGTCATGTACAATCAATTTGGCCATTTATAGCCTGACTTGACAACCCTACTCGACGGTGACGTATGTCAATTGTATGTATTATAGGAGGGGAGTACTTTGCTTTGCACATACTATTATAAATTTCCGCGTGAACTCTGCCTGCCTGGAGTATCTAGAAGAGTGAGATCTCTGTGAGATATGTTACCCTTTTGTCCTTGCATCGATCTAGATTTTCAGCACGTGCGGCGAACTCTCTTTGGTGAAGTCCAAGAAGGAGAAGAAAAAGGAAAGAAAAGAAGAGTCTTACCTGCGTTCGCCACTGCTCTTTGACAATTCGTTATCAAATTTCTCTCATCTATCAAATGTGTTGTCAGGACTTTTTCTTTTTTGTGAAGTGATTTTTTTTAAGTGTTCTATCGGGATTTTCTTTGAGATTAATTCATGGATCTCCCTCACGTTTGCATGTATAGGACAGACTGCACAAATTATTACTAAAACCTCAACCGCATCCTCTGACCCTGGTAGATAAAGTTGGCAACGTGTAAATGTATACTGTACTCCTTCCGTTTCAAATGATAAGTTATCAAAAATTTAGAAAATCAAAGTATATCAAGTTTGATCAAATTTATATGATAATAAAATACTCTCCCTATCCCTAAATAATTGTCATCATTAGTATGCATGGTACAAGTTTAACTCGATTTATAGAAAATATGTACAACATTTATATCTACAAATAAATTTATTAAAAAACTAGGTTCAAGTATCTTTCCAAATTTCAATGATACTAATTATGTACTATAAATATTAATTTTAGTATATATTTAGTCAAAGTTGTTTTTGAAACACAAATAATAGATGTTTAGGGTCGGGGTGTGATATTTATGATGTTAACTAAATATCATTAGATTATTTATCAACTATATGTTTATAGTATATTTATTTGGTATTATAATTGTCTCTATAATTTTAGTTAAACTTGAGATACTTTGAATTTTCAAGATTTTTAAAATGATTTATAATTTAGAATAGATGGAGTAGATATTAAACATGACAAAGGTTCATTTAAAAAACAATACTAAACATCATGAGGGAACAAAAGCGCTAATTATGTTTGGCCGGTACAAAAGACGGCTGATTTGGACTGATTGAATAGTGTTTTGTGAGAGAGAATAAACTCAAACAAGCTAAAACAAGCTGAAAGTAATTCAAGACGGGAGAAGAAATAGCATGTTCATATGTACACACAGCACAAATGACTACAAATGCGTATTCCAGCTCAAAAAAAAAAAGAGGGACTGGTGCACTCGTCGTCATCTGTCCCAAACCGTTCATGGAAACCCACCATTTGACACAATCCTGAGAAAAATAAATGTTAGCAATGGATCGTGCCATACATCTCAGGCGTCGTTATTTGAAAGTGGACTTTTGTACCACGTTGCTACAAAGGACAGCCGAGACGACGGCAGCAGCACTGTCAGCCGCGGGAAGTTCAGCAGGAAGCTTCGCACCATACCAAACACTGGCAGTATCTGCATATTTTGATTGATTTACTTGAAGTACGGCTAATGCACCGGCTGGTTAAATTCGAAAAAATAGAGCCACGGCTAATCCACAAGGCATGAATGACTGAAACTGCTCGCTTTCGACAGGTTTTAGAGAAGTACACCCAGCGTACATACACATATCGAAGAGAGGACAGATATGACTTTTCGTCAATAGACTAGATGAGTTTCAACAGCAGGGCTTTCCGATGGACATGCCGACGAGATGTGCAACGAAAAGGACACAAGGGTGTGAAACCGGGGCCTCCATGGACGTGTCGGGTTGTCAAGGCTGCGGCGCAGATGTGACGCTAATAATTGATTGCTGTAACGGGCACAGCCAAGCTGACTCGTGTGCGTCACCGAGTCAAAGGTGAGTGAGTACAACGCCTCTTTTACTGCGGTCCACGACCTAGGAGGATTCGGTTAGCTGTCTGTCTTTACTATACCGTTATGGTTTCACAGCTCTCTCTGTCATCCATCGAATCTTTGTGGTTATCCTTCTCAAAAAAGAATTTTGTGCTTATCTATCGGGAGTCTCCATTCGGAACAGGAGTGGTAGCATTTGGCTAGTGTTTTGTCCACAACCATTTTGAAAGGTTTTAAAAGGCTACGCGAGCCCAATTTGTCTTCTTTCTGAATTTACGGCGAAAGTTGGGTACAATTCAAGAGGGAGGAACCAAAACTTTGTTTGGACATGACAAGGAACCTGTACGTGTACGATCGATCATCATGATGAATCGGCCATCATTTTGTGGCAAGGTGATGATGGGAGCACCATCGAAAGGGGTTTATGGAGATAGCGAAGCAACTTGGATTTGTTGGAGTTGGTGGGACTTGGCAGCGAGCCCAGGTCGATGACGCAGCGACGTACTGTAGCAGCATGCCAGTTATCATATGGACCCAAACAGGCAGCTCGTGTTTTGTTTGTCTGCACGCCAAGGGGGAAAAAATGGCGAGGGCCAAATGATTTATCAGAAACCTTTTTGCCATTTGCAATGTGGCGGAGCAGATTGCATATATGACTACTCATCTTGTCCTTGGTTCAGAATGGACTTGACACGCTGCTATCAAACTAACCCCACCTTTTCTTTGCCATGGCTATACGTGTCAATCAATTATATATATATATATATATATATATATATATATATATATATATATTATATATATATGTGAATAAGGAAAAAGGGTTTGATCAGAGCCATCGCCATGACTGCCTTTTCCCCGTTCGGTTTGGGGAGATGAAACTGAATCAATGATCACGAAAGGAACGGGATGGAAGCTGACAAGATTGAAGGCCTACAATACAACCCTACTGAAACGAATCACCACCGCTGGTAGCAGCAAGAAACAAAAAAGAAAATCTCGCCGAGGCTGTATGGAGCACAAGAGTTTCATATCTCAAACGGATCTTATCTTACCTACTACCATATGTTCGAATAAAAGCGGTCGCTGTCACCGACGGAGTTTTATTTAGTTTTGGTTTCAGTCCTTCTCAAGGATGTGTTTCATAACGGCTTTCGCAATGTTTTTTCCGCATTTCAGCACCTGTGCCCCTGCCGAGAAACATTGCAACGGCGATAGCTGAATGCTGATCCTTCACAAGCTTGATTCTTCTCCAAAACCAAGCGCTCACAGACTGCAGCGCTGCGTGCCATCTGGACCACGCAATCTTAAACAATGATGAAGTACCATCATTCACCACACGTATACGGGCCTGATCGAATGTATCTGTATCCTATCCTACCAATCCGTTCAGGCAAATCAAGGGCCCCTATCTCGCCGCATTTAATCAATCGACGCGGCGGTGTCCCGCTCGCGCCATCGCCGTGGATCCTCTAGAACAACCCCCGGGCTCCTGCTGGCTGTATTACATTACAGCTCCGCAACGGCGAGGGGAAAGAAAGTCCACCTCCGAACTGGGACACTTGAATTGCCACTTGGACTTCGCTCTCCCTTCCCTTAAATGCGCTTCCCTCTCGCCCGTGCCAAGCTCAACGGCGGGAGGGGCACGTGGCAGAGCACGGACCTGGGACGCCGACGGCCGACGGCGATTGCCGCGGTAGCCTCACTGCTTCAGCGACCTGGCCAGACCACACCGTGCCACCACCGTCAGCCGGCGAGGTTGCGTGCCTGGGGCCGCCGCTGGCCTGGCCTGCGAGGCTTCAGACCTTCAGTAAATGCGGCATTGATAGCAGCGGCACGGCCAGCCACTGGAATGGAATCATGCGCCAATTATTTGATCAGAATCTGTATGTTGCTCCGCAGTGTACTCTGCTGTACTGTGCCTGCTTCTAGCGCCACAGGAGGGGAGCACTTCTCCCTTATCAAGGAATTGATGCCCCAGTGAAAGCTGGGCGCTTACAAGTCACTACTCACAGCAACAATGTACTATTTGGAGGGAAGGGAGAGACGTTTTACCTCAGGAGACCACTGACCAGCGTCGTCCGGGCCTTGTTCTTCGGCCATCAATTACAAAAAAAAATAGGACCAGTGGAGGCAGAGAGGTGTAGGACGAACTGCTGCGACCATGTGCAATGAATGGACGCCACCGGACCAAAGCGCTAGGCTCTGATGCAGATCAGGCACGAACCACGACGTGCCTGATCGAAATCTGCAATCACTGATACCATGGCGGCATGCTTTGCGCACACCGGCGATGCTATGGGATGTCTGCTTTGTCAAAAGCAGGCTTGGAATAGTGGTAGGGAAGTGAATGAATGATGCTTCTTTATTGTTGCTATAAAACCTCCAGTACAGTGTAGCAGGTTAACGAATTTTACTCACAAAGTGTGGGACTTGAATCTGGCTTCTGGCGCAATTGTGCGCACGCACATTCATCTTCCTGATGAGAATGATTCCTGAAGGAAGCTGTAGAGTTCCTCCGCGACTGCCAAGGGGTACTCTTCCTGCGGTAGAAGAGCGCCAGCAACCTCCACGAACTTTGTCACGCCTTTAGAGCCCTTGAGAGCCTCCATCTCAGCTTGGATCTCTTGGGAGCATTGAGCGTTGACACCACCAGAACTGGTACATCTCCGTCTAACTTGGCAAACAACTGCAGAAACTCCTCCTTGATTGGACAGGATCGAGGAGGCCTGTCAGGAAGGCCGCAGGGACGAACCGTGCGCCTTTTCTTTTGGTTAACTCGTATCGGCTCTCGATGATATCAGGCGTCACGTTGTCAGGGTTGGCATAGACGTGGGACTTGTACTGGGATTGGATCGACTTTTCATTGCTCACCAGAACATTGTACATCATCCAGCCCAGAGCTGGAGCCCTGAGGGTTCCTCGTAAAAGCCCATATCTATCAATAAGAGTAGAGAAAAATTAGTTTCAGTAGAATCAATTGGAATCTTAAGCATTGATAGACCAATATATCTGTAGCCTGGTGGGAACAAGATCTCATTTTTTTAATCATTACTTTTTCTATCATTTAACACATGATTCAGGATACTTGCTTAAACCCCAGTAGTAAATGACTGTATAGCTTGATATTATCCACATGAAAATGGAAGAATATAACTGCTGGAAAGCAGAACTGGTGAATGATGATCTCCCTAATCAGATCAAGGCCCCTTTAGCCTATGAAGGATTTTTTTTCTGTCCTGAGTTTTTACTGTGAAAAATGAACTGGTTCCTTTAAAATTTCTGCATGCCAAAGGGGGCCTCATCCATTAATGCAAGTGCCTGCAAAACCATGCTATTGCCACTTTCTCTACAAAAGAATACATATAAATTTATTGCAATGAGAACTGCAGTTTGTAGCACGGCAATGTGTACATGGATGAGAACCATTTGTATGCAGAGCACCACTGTACTACTAAACACAGGCAACAAATGCATCGTTCATCGAATGTGATAGCCCAATCAGAACATGAACATGGCACAGCAAATGGCAATATGAGATACGCAAAGCAAAGTTCACAAACACATTGTGTGCCTATCAGGATGACTTCCAGCCTTCCAAGGGTCATATTAATGTCTTGGTGACTTCACAACCTACAAGGTTCTGTATGCCCTTCATGCCTATCAGGATGCTACACCAGATGTATCTGTGGCACACTATTGCATGCCATGGACGTCTGTAAGAATGTATGCACTGTTGACAGTCATGCATCAAACAAAAAGAATGTTCTAAAGGGAAGGAGTCGAGAACATATGCTACAGGAATGCATGAGACATGCAACTGAAGCATGCATTTCATAGTAAAGTAGGTGCAAAAAACCAAAATGTTTGTTGAAAAAAATAGCAGCAATCAGCGCTATTTCAGTTCTCTTAACAGGACAAGTGCTTCCACCCAAAGGCCACAGGTGTATCTTAATGGGATTCCCTGACAAATATTATGTGATAAAGGTAGTTAATACACACATAGTAACGCATGATCCAGAATATTGCTTCAACCCTAGAAAACCACTGTCGCAAGCTTTGTTGGCTAATTATACATATATATATATAATAAATGAATGGTAATAGTGCACATGCAATGAATGAAAAATAGCACTGGAAAGTAAAACTGATCTCGACCAAATTAAGCCATGGGATCAATTTGGAAAATGGTGTGCCTGGAACATGTTAATGCGACTGCCTATACAACAACATAGATAATTTTATAAATGAAATTAAAGGATGCACTACTGAACAAGGGGAAAAAATGCACCATTCCTTGAATACATTGTACACATAAAAGCACTGCATTACAAAACAATGGAAACAAGCAGCACAACTTGTGTTAACTAGAATAGGAAGGGGTTGACCAGCACACAGAGGGGTTAAGCCCGAACTGCTCTGCGCTTGGTAGAATAGAGGTGGAGGAAACAGATTAAACTTGCTTATCTGTTTCAGATTACCCCAAATGCAAGATAACGACCAACAAGACGTTTGGTTCACGCATCTGTAACGTTATCTGATTACCGGGGGATGGGAAAGCGATACTTTGTGTTTGGTTACGTTCAGGCCGAAATCAAGTATCACATAATCAGATACAGATCAGTTCATCGGTGATTCCTCCCCTTCCTAAGCGGTATCGCGTTACCGCCCACCGAGACTTGCTAACCATCCTTCACAATACCGTTACCATGCCGAAAGCCCGAAACAAACAAATAAAGTAATCGTTGGTCCCAGTGCTGCTCCCCCCCTTAATCTGTTTCTCATGCCGTTTACGTTATCAGTGAGTGAACCAAACACCATCCAAGTTCTAACCAGCTCAATCTAAACAAACTTAATCTCTAAATTAACTCAATTGCTAAATGAACTTATCTCCTGACAAACCAAATCTTCTTGAACTAACTCTGAATGTTTGACCAACTAACCCTGCTGAACTACTTATGAATCTTGTGACAGCACTGATACTTGCTGCCATAGGTATTTGGACGGACCAGGGATTAGACCGGTGAAGCCCTCGCTTCACGGTTTCATTGTTGGTCTAACCAATTGGACCGACAGTCTGAAATGGTTTAACTACACAAAGATTTCATACTAGACACAAGTGCATTTTATGGTGCTGTGCTATGTAATGAGCTCCCCAACGTATAAGTCTCATATTCAAACCCCATATTAGCCCTATTTTTTCTCAATTTCCCTCCCTTCCCTCCTAAAAAACAGGGCTTCAACCGCTTACTCCCAGTTCAACTGCACACCTGATGACGAACTGGCCAAGGTCCTGGTTCCAGTTTTTCATGGTCGGACCGCCGGTCCAGTTCAGTCCAAATAATTATGCTTGCAGCCCCACATAACAGTATCATCACAGGACAAACAGCAATATGGCACATGCAATAAATTGAAATAGGTAGACAGAAAGTCGAGATCATTATAATGATTTGAAATTGAAATGGAAGCATCTCTCATCTGTTCCTACTGCATGACTGCCACAACAAATCTGGTACTCATGAGAGTCCGACTCCGACACATAATGAACCAAAGCAGATGCAAAATGTGGTAAGGAAAGGATTCGAGAATATGTTCTAGAGGTACGAAGTATTGACAACAGAGCATGTACCACAGTCACAAGTTAAAGAGTCAAGATGATCTTTGTAAGCATTTTCTGACATGAAATATCAGGTCATATAATCAGTTTGCTACCTTGTTTCCATATCAGAACCTCGGCCAAATACGATGGGAAGGGGTCCAGCCCAAGTAGGTGCAACAGCAGCAACAGCAGATGGTCTAATAAGGCCCTTACCAGCAGCACGAATTGCTATTGTTGCTGCATGACCACCTCCAACAATGACCAGTTCATCATCTGTTCATGGGATAGACAGTACAGTCCATCACTAATCAAATGATGAAGTTAAAGGGAAAGGATAAGTTTAAAATTATTAACTCAATGGGAAACTGATTCATTGCTTAGAGGTATTGAAAAATCAATAAAACTGTATTGACAAGAACAATCTGTGCAGTGATCGACAACCAAGTCAAATTTGTTGCGTGACTTTTGGCATATGATCCACCATAAATATATCATAAAAGATCACTTTCTAATTTGAAATGTTGTTCTGCTGAACACTTTTCCTCTAATTTAAGCTGCGGTGTTGCTGTACTTATTTACATACGTTTATTGGTATTCAGGATCCCCATCAAATGACAGTTTTCAATTGGCAATAAGTTTTAACATAGAAGAAAACTTTTCTCGAAAATATGACTTGTGTATTATTTTAGTTGACTACATATGGAATTATGGATCCTTCACCAGAGGTAACCTTGTTCGCAAACATAGTATTTCTGGTTGAACCATTGAACTTGGAACCACACATCCTTTTTTTATTTTTTATTTTTTTGGGGGGGGGGGGGGGGGGGGGGGGGGTAACAGTGTTAACCAAGGTATCCTCACAAAAATGAAGTGTGTTTGACAGGTAAAAAAATCCCGCTGGAAAAAAAACTATAATTAGGTTTACCTGCATTTGCCACTGGACTGTTTGGTGAATTTATTAGTTCAACCAGAAAGCTCTCCATCACATCAGCATTGTAGTTCAGTGATGGCCTATCTGAGTAACCAAGACCAGGCCAATCGACAATAGTAGCACGGTAGCCAAGTTCTCCTTTTCGCCCAGCAATATCTTTGGCAACCACCCTCCACTCCTCCACTGTGCTTACATCAGAGATCGTAGGGATCATGAGAATATTCTTCAAATTCTCAGCAACCTCCTGCTCATGTTCCTCATAGTATATGTTTATCGGCTTATTCTCGAATTTCCACTCCCACTTCCCAGTCTGGAAACACATTCACAATGTTATAGCACAGGTAACAGCAGACAGAGGCAGGACAAAATTGGTAATGTAACCTTTTGTCAAGACATATCATTCTTAAGCCTAATGTAGGATACATGCTACTAGAGTAATGTATTCACATTAACATTAACAGTTTAACAAACCGATACACAGTGGAGTTAGTTGAAACAATGCCACAATTCAAAGGGGAAAATCAAAAAATGCTTTGTGTGGTTTTGCTAGAAGGTAATGATGCCATTCAAGTGCATGTTATACCACTGATCTAACGTTAGCCTAAGATGTCCAGACTTCACTACATTCAGCTAAGCAGTCAATCATACTTTAACTCACACTAGGCTTTCTGCCAAATATCTTAACCAAAGTTAAACTGATTATTTTTCAGTTATGGAAGGTTTCATGGTACTCCATCCGTCCCAGAATATCTGTCGCTTTCGCTTCCCGAGAATTGTTTTTGAAAAAATACATATTAAAAATGGTTAATATTCATGGTACATGATTAGTATCATTGAAAAGATCTTTGGATCTAGTTTTTTAATAAATTTATTTGGAGATAGAAATGTTGTGAATATGACTTTCCGGGAACATGGCTGCTAAGGCTCGTCCTACTTCTGATTATATGTAGGAAGTGATTCTCAGATTCTCTACGGTTCTCTAGGATAAACTATTTGTAGAAAGTGAATCAGGACAAGCTAGAGCATGTTTGGTATGGCATGTGAACCTTGCCTCGCTTGCCCCGCCAGAAACAGGATACAGAAACGTGTTTGGTTACCTTGCTGTGTTGTCTTGATACTTGTACAAGCTAGTTTTTCTTGCTGGAGCAAGAGAGCTGAATTGGCTTACCACAACGGGCAAGGTTAATCTCTACTGGCAGCAAGGCCAGGCAAGCAAAGCTTGCTGCGCATCCAAGCATGCCCCTAGTTTTCACAGCTCCCGGCCCCTCACATAGAATCATACCCTAGAATAACTTCTTTGCAAAATATCATTTGGCTGAGCTCCCTGGCCCTAAGTGCTTAGTTCTTCTAAGGAATCAAAGAGGTATCTGATTAACAATCATTTGTTCTCACTATTGAGTTACATGCAGTGACGAGTTCGAACCCAATAAACTGATGGGGGAAGTGAGCAGTTCACTTTATTTCAACACACACCCTTTTTCCCAAAATGTAAAGAAGAGAAAATATATTACAATGATAAAGCCCGACTAAGGGGGTGATTGGTTGCACGCAGGAAGCCCGTCCCGCATGACTCCATCATCTCGATTCCCACTTCCCCCACGATGCAGAACGGTGTAATGCACCCATGGTACACAGGCCCATGTGTCATACACTCAAAATACACTCAAAACTTCCAATCATGCATGCAACAAACAAAATCTCATCTCGTACTGGACCAACAACAAAAACAATCAAATATGACTAGGTGCACGATTTGAGCATGCATCTCACCATCCTGAATCGGTTCTCCATCCCGGCTCCTCAGTCCTCATTACCAAAGCAACCAATCACCCCTAAGGTCAACCATGTATGATGCACGTTGCTAGCCGATAGTGTTTCAAACCTAAAACTAACATTAAAGTGTATACTATATACAAGATAAGAGCTAAAGAGCTACTCCCTCTGTCCCTGAAAGAATCAATTCCTAGAATCCGTGTCAATCAAACTTTTTTAACTTTGACTAGCTTTATAGAAAAATATAATAACATCTATGACTTAAAATTAACATCATGTGAAAATATATTCTATGATAAATCTAATGATACTAGTTTGATAGCATAATTTTTAATACTTTTTTCTAGAAATTTGGTCAAAGTTCAAAAAGTTTGACTTAGGACAACACCAGAAATCAGTGACGGAGGGAGTATTGCATTTTCATTTTGTGGACATGGCAATTTCTTCAGGATCTGCATCAGCCACCCCATATTTCAGCGAATGAAAATAGTAAACAGACTCGAAGAGACGAAGATAACGGAAACAGCCATTATGTTACTAAATCAATTAACAATAAAAAGTTGGGAATCGTAACCTGCAATATGGGATCTCAAAGCACATCGAAGCAGTTGCAGTTCGTATACCAAACAACGCGCAACGGATCCGGGCTTATTTAGCTGCCTGTTCAACCGCTCAACACAGCGATCTCAGTAAGGCACTGAGTTCAACCAGGCAGGCAACCGTACCAGCGAACAGTACATTACTAGCAAATGAGAAAGCGCTAGACGATCGCACCTTGGAGGGCGGCGGGGCGGGCTTGACCGTGGAGGCTGGAGGGGAGGCGACGGCGCGGACGGCGAGGCTCCTCGCCCGCCGTTGAGGAAGCACGCGGCAGGGGACAGCGACGGCCGGGAAGAGGAAGGCGGTGGCGGCGGACGGAGGCATGGCGATGGGAGGGGCCCTGCCGGGGTTGGCGGCAGGCGGACGCGGAGGCAGGCGCGGGGTGGGAGTGGAGAGGAAGCGACGACGTGTGCAGCCGTGGACTCGGGAACTCTGAATGGACCGAAGCGATGAACTGGCCTCCCTGTGTACACTGTTTGCATCCGTCTCCTCAAGACCTCAATATTGTCCTTGTTTTTTTCTTCCGTTATTTATTTCGTCCATTTGTTTTAGCATATACTCGCTACATTTCAAATTATAAGTTAATTTAAAAATGTTAGACAGTCAAATCATCTAAAGTTTGACTACAATTAGAAAGAGAGCTATAAAGATTTTTAACATCAAATATGTATATTATTAAAATATAATTGATGAAGGATTTAATAATACTTAGTTGGCATCATAAGTGTTACTCCCTCCATCCTAATTTTTAAGACATTTCTAAGAATTTTGGAGAGTCAAAGCTTTTCAAGTTTAACCAAAAACTATAGAGAAAAATATAAAAATTTATGGCATTAAATAGACATACTATGAAAATATATAATTGATAAAACATCTAATGATGCTTAGTTGCATCATAAATGTTATTATATTATCTATAAGTTTGGTCAAACTTGATAAATTTTGACTCTCCAAGATTTTTGGATGCCTTATAATTTCGGATGGAGGGAGTATTATCCTATCATTGGTTAAACTTAAAATGTTTTGACTATCTTTAATTTTTAGAATGACTTGCAATTTGGGATAGAAGGAGTAGATAACATTAAAGGTTTATTTGGATGTGTATTCTCCCTCAATTCATGTGTCTTGGAGTGGTTTGATGTGCAATTTAGTTTAAAGTTTTTGTCAAAAGCACTTTAACACCTATGGATTAAGGAGATACGCCATTTATCCCTAAATAAATCAATTTCTAGGATATGTGAGAGTAAAAAATTTTAAAATTTGACTAATTTTATAGAAAAATAATAATAACATCTATGATATAAAAAGAGCATCATATGAAAATATATTCTATAGTAAATCTAATGATACTAGTTTGATATCAGAAATCATAATATTTTTTACTAGAATTTCAATCAGAGTTCAAAATTTTTTATTAAAGACAACTCTAAAAAATATATTTATTCGATGATAGAAAGAGTACATTGACATCAAAACAAGGTATAAAAATGTTAGGTTCCTTGTGGCTCGTTTTGTAGCGCTCTCTTCGCTCCCTCTTCGCTCCACATGACAGATCAATGAGCTCTACCAAACATTGGCTCATGTCTATGAATTAATTCTCTATTTTTAAAGTGAGGCAGGGACAACACTCCGCATGTTGCACTACATGATTTAGTATTTTTTATTCACCCACGACCCCTCTTTGCCACCCGACCACCTTGGTGCTCTCTACCGCCTTAGTGATCTTCGTTGTGCCCATGTCCTTCTATGTCCCCCCATGCTCTTCTCCACCACACTCATAGATCCTGGAGCTTTCATCGCTTGGTTTCTTATCCACCTTGTTGTGCTTGTGCTTGTCTTCCTCTACCATGGTGGTCGTTGTTCATGCTCCTTGTCTAACTCCGTTGTGCTACCCTCCTAAGGGTCCTCCTCCCCTCCTCATCTTCCTCCACCACAACAACATGTGCCTTATCCACCTCCTTTCCTACCGTTGCGACCAACCTTGCTATAAATGTTGAACTAGGTCCGGTGGTGGAGCAATTGAGGGAGTGCTTTGAGCCGAGGAGAGAAGTGGGGGTAGAATTGGGAGTGGGTAAGAGCCGCCAAACAAACCCTTAAAGCACAGAACCATGCATTGCAATGGAACGTATATTGTATGGTGTGGTCACATGGACAATTTGCAACTCGAAGATCTGCCGTAATACATGTTAGGATCAAACTCCATACTATCATTAAAGACACACTATTCTAACTTGTATAAGTGCGGATTGTGAGTGTAGGTCATGAACAATATAGTCGGAGGTATGCAAAGAGCACTATGGGGAAAAATACGACGATTGGAAGAATCCGATTTTTTACTAACAAATATGTTGATGTGTTGCAATGAAAATGTACACTACCGTGTATGGATGACTTGCAGCCCGAAGTATATGTAACAATCGTGTAATCTGTCCCAATACTATTTAGAGTATATATAGAAGGATAGATTCATATTTTTTACACCAGTTGTATCCTTGTCTCTAGACACCTTTGTATGAATAATTGATTTTACTTTTTGTGGTAAAACCAAAAAAGCTATATATGTCAGAACCCAAAGCATTGTACTGGTTTTTAACCTTTTTCCCAATACAACCCAGTCCTTTAGAACAAAAAGAAAATTTTCTGTAAAACTAAAGTGTTTCTTGTGAAGATCCTGTACAAATCTTGGAGGAAATCGTAATTCGCGTGAACAAGTGACAGACCAGGGTTTTCAAAACCGAACCGGATCTGGTAACCGCCGGGGGCCGGTCGGGCGGTTACCGGTCGGTTTGACCGGTTACCGGTCCAAACCGAACGGTTTGAATTTTGAATTCAAACCCCGCAGTGCAAACGGTTTTGGACCGGTAACCGGTCGGTTAGGGCCGGTTACCGACCGGTTTGAACGGTAACCGGTCCAAACCGCGGGTGTCTTTTTTTTTTGCTTGAAAAAATCAATTTTTTTGCATGACCTTTGTGCATAATGATGTAAATAGAACACACAATTCATGTAAAATAGTGTGATACAAATGGTCAACCCCACAATAATATCATAGTGATGCACTAGCCACAAATTCACGACAGAAATAACGTAGTTCACCGTTGCAACAAGAACAAATCGTCCATGGAAATACCTCGTGCCGTAGACATGCGAACATCATGGTCACTACTCACTGGCGTCGCATATAAGGGAAGATCCCGTTTCGGCACCCCTCCTCATACTCCGCGGTGGACATTAGAGCGATACCGCGCGACTGTAGCCCGGCCTTGTACTCTATCCATGATTGGCCCGTCCAATGAGCTGTGGTCTCTCATTCCTGCACTAACATGTTGTAGAAATCCGGGTCTTGCCATTCGTAGACTCATCTAGTGGTCGGCTGCGTGCTGATGTCAGGAACGGGGTAGGTATAACCACCACCGTACGATGTATCACTGTACGAGGAAGAGGAGTACTGTGGCGTGTCGTAGCAGTCCGTCGGGTCGTACGCTCTCCTCTGCGATTCCGGCTGCCCATGGTCGCGGTCCTGAGTAGCATGTGTGAAGTCCGTCTCGCCTGCAACCGACCATAATTAGTACTAGTGAATAGGCATAGACATTAAAAAAAATGACTGTAACAATTCATACCTGTGAAACGAAGTCCACCAGCATCACCAGCACCACTACCACCAGCACCATCTGCAGAACCCCCAGCCACACCACCACCACCAACAACAGCAGCTCCAGGGTCATCGTCACCACTATGACCGTCTCCACTGTCAGTTGCTGAGCTGCTGTCATCGGACTCCTGGTACCGTGGACTTTGCTCACCCTCCTCGCCATCATCTGTCGAATCATCGTTGGCGACAGGTTGTTGCACTCGCTTTCCCTTTTTTTCTGGCTAGGTCCCGTCTGGTATTTTCTTTTCCCAAGATGCGTGTCACCCACATGTCTACGGGCCCAATCACTGATGGGCCCAAGATCGTCGGGGTCCACTTGGTCCCTGTCATCACAAAGAATGAATCATATTATTAAAAGTATGGTTCGTCAGTGGCTAACAAAGTACATCAACGTACCTCACGATATGGGACGGAAGAGGGATGTCCGTTTCTTCATCCTCTTCGTCGAGTACTGGAGCCTGGTTGGATCTGCCATACTCCATCCAGTCTCGAACCGGATTATCCCATTCGTAAAAGGACATCTGCGTGAACTGGTCAATGAAGTCTTCTTCCTCACGCCTAGGTGGTCCGGATGCATCCGCGAGTCGCAGCCGAAGGTTGTAGTTGACATACACTAGCTTGTTCAGTTTTTTGTGGGACAAGCGATTCCGAACCTTCGTGTGCAGCAAAGCAAATGTACTCCAGTTGCGCTCGCATCCACTGGAGGATACACACTGTGCAACAAGCCTCAGCGCAAGTTTTTGCAGATTTGGAGTGCTCCTACCGAACAACATCCACCATTGAGCTGCAAAGTGGAACCCATTATGTTAGGTACGCGCTGAAAAAGACAAAAAAAATGAGTTCAAAAGTACTCTTACATGGGGTTGTCTTGGGGTCGAGACCATTTTAATGGCCAGCTCGCTGCCAAACTCCCCAAGGTGTCTGCGGAATGATTCTGCCTTCTGTAATGCCAAGATAGCGGAGTGCACATCCGTCATTTTCCCAAATGCTTCCTTGAGGCCAGAAAACATTTGCGGGGTTGGATTGAAACGGTATACAAGCCTTGGGTTGAGGACAGCAGCTGCAACATACGATGCACGACAAATTAGCAAATGGTAAATACTCAATATGTAGAGACGACTATTTTAACAATGGTTGTGATCGCACCTGGGCCCACATGCGTGCCTTGGTACACGTCCGCGATCCTGACATCCATGATAACCTTGTACTCATGCCATGTTGACACATTTGTTCCAAAGAACTTCTCCATCTCGGTTTTGCACTCTTGAAAGTTGTAGACAACCTCACACAGGTTAGGTCGCCTATCCTGATCAGCGAACCGAAGGAACCTGTAAATTGGTGCCACTGAATCGATGATGTATTTGAGTGTGTCCCACCACTGTATGCTAGACAGCCTTGTGTGAGCATAGTGACCTTCCTCGGATTTTCCCCACCTGCTATGCAAGAACTTGGAAGATCTCATCCACTGCATAAAACGATCACGCTTCCGATGGAAGCTCTCCATGAACATGTAGTTGGTCCCAAACCTAGTGGCATTCCATTTGACCAACTCACCACCAATGGCTGCCCTCATCATTGCATTCAACTGGCCATGGTTGTGCAGCCAAGCTGAAATTCGCTTGCATGTTGAGATCATAACTGCATGCTCCGACCTTTTACCAATGTCCTTCAGCATCAGGTTGATGGTGTGTGCAAGGCAAGGTGCCCAAACAATATGCTTGTACTCATCGTTCAATCTCTGGCATGCTCTCTTGAAGTTGGCGCCGTTGTCCGTGACGATATGCACGACATGCTCAACACCTATCTCCTCAACCACCTTGTGAATCAGCTGCACAAGTAGGCACAACATTTAGTGGACCCGAGAAAACATAGTGCATGTGAACTGGCATAATATTTTGGACGTACCCTAGCAAATAAGACGAATCTTGGCTCCTGCCCGTCGCATCAACTGACTTGTGGTACCACATGACGCCATTGCAATATATCAAAAAATTGATGACGTTCATTCTTGTCGGGCCCGTCCACGAATCACACATCAACGTGACCCCAAACAAGGGCCACTCCTCCTGAAACTTTGCGTACCGCACCTGTAGGTCCTTCTCGTTATGATCGAGGTACTTCCCGTCTATATCCTTTCCATTGGGCGACGCGATCCCTTCACCTGCAATCGTAAGCGAATCATGAGAATAGAGAAATATACGTAATGAATTGAAGTCTCCAAGTATATGTACTTACCCCACTTCTGCGTCTCCCTGACCGCACTAACAAAGTACGGATTGTCCGCCTGTTTCCCGGGGATTCCTGCAGTATGGAAAAACTTTCCCCAAGCTTTCCCAATTGCGTCCTTCGCGTTCCTTCCCCTCTGCGTCCATGCCCCTGTATCAATCCGGGTCTGCTGGAGTCCACCCCTCGTACCCGCTGCCAAGTTGTAGTCCTCCACCACCGCAGGGGTCTGCCTCTGTGAACTAGACCTCCGAAACATCCTCTGTAAAGGATTGCCCCCCTGCGAAGCAATACCACTACCACTGCCACCTCCACGCTCGTAAGCGCCTCCTCTCCGCTGCACCCCCTCCTGGTACTCATATTCTGCTCTGGACTGATTCAAGGCTTCCCGCAACTGAGCCTCGTACTCGTCATCGCCAAGGGGGTGGTTGCCCTCCGCTGCAGCAGCCTCTCGTGCAACCCTCTGACGAGTGCGGTCACTAGCTGCTTGCCTAGTTCTGTCGATCTCCTGCTGAAAGTACTCCCGGACGTCTCTGGGCACCTTGGTGCAGTAGATCACCTCCGTCCCGCGCGTAGCCAAATGCTGCTTGAACCGGGACGCTCCACCCCCGGCTTTTTGTTTAAGACAGTAGTTGCATTTCCAACCGGGAGCAAGATTCTCACCATGCTCCCATACCACGTCTCTGCGGTCTCTCGGCATCTTCCTGCACAAATGGACAACACAAAAAAATCCAACACATGCATCAAATCATACCGCAAATATATAGCAATACAACAAATATATTTTATAAAGAATCTAATGTTACTTATTTACTATACTAAATACTAAAATCTTAGTATATAAACTCAGCTAAATTTAAGACTATTTGATTCAGCACTATTTAAGAATAATATCATCTTTAGGACGGAGCGAGTACTATATTTATTATAAAAAATAGTTTCCAAGGATGCACCTTTTGTTTACCTTAACATATTTCATGAGAATTACATCATGTGTCAATATGGACCCGTACTAAATCCTAAATCCTACATACATCCTAAAGCAAATCCTAAATCCTAAACCAAATAAACCTAACTCCTACCTAAACCCTAAGTCAAATCCTACCTAAATCTTACAATAAATATTTTCTACATCATATACTCCATCAATACTACATATTAGAACTAAATCCTACAACTAAAGCAACTACAAATGCAAAGAAATGAAAAAAAACAAAAAAAGGACTTACCGAACGACCGCTCGGTAACCGCTCCGGGTGGTCGGTAACCGCCGCGTCCGGTCGGTAACCGCCGGGGGGGATGGCGCGTGGCGGGCTGGTCGGTTACCGACCAAATCTCTCGGTAACCGCCGCCGTCCGGTCGGTTACCGAGGGGCGCGGTCGGTTGCGGGCGACGCGGGGGCGGAAGAGGAGGGGGCGGGCGCGGATAGGGTTCGGGGCGCGGAGACAGCCCCCCCCCCCGGCCGACAGCGGCTTAAATAGGAGGCGGCAGGAGACAATGGGCCGCATGGGCCCTTAATGGGCCTCACGGTTTTTTTCTTTTTTCTTTTTTTTCAAACTTAAACACGTCCAAAAAAATAGCAAACGAACTCCAATTTGAAAAAATTTTACACCATTGGACTCTATAAATCGTGAACTATTTTTAGGATTTTTTTCAGAATTTTTTTAAAAAAAAATTTCAAATTTCAAATTTGAATTCAAACCGGTACCGAAACCGAACCGGTCCCGACCGGTTCGTCGGTTACCGAGCGGTTACCGCGGTAACCGAACGGTTTTGAATTCCCTGTGACAGACCACATTTTCACATGGAGAATTTTCTCCTTTTTTTTTTGATGAGATATGGAAAATTGTCTCGTCGAAGCACAAACCAGGAAAGAGGCCTAATGGACTATATCAATGGGCCTGATCCATACACAGTCACTTTCTTTTCACATTGATGGGCCTCCAGAGGCCCAATTGTAGTAAACTCCGGTTGACAAAAAGTTAATGGATCTCTCACATCTGGAGCTGAGAGCCTGCGATGGGCTTCACGAGTAACCTGCATTCGGGCCATCTCCTTTTTTTCCCGGAGGAAAAGATGTCATATTCAAAGTGGTTGGTTTCCGGCCCAGTACCGACCCTTGCAAGCAAGCGCCGGGAGCCCGGCACGAAAAGCATGACAATGCAAGATCGTAAGGAAGCCCAGACAACAAAGCCCCACCGCGGCGTCGGCAGCCTTTCCGTCGTGTCCCGCGCGGCACGACACGCAGCATTCGTGCGTGCGCATCCTATCCAGCTCGACGACGGCGCCTACTGTCCCATTCCCAATTTCCCATCCCACGCGGGCACACCGAGCAAAATCGCTGATGAGAACGCGGATCGTCCGTCCTTTTTGGCGTGCAGACCCCCCCGGTCTCGACCGACGACGCCCACGCTGCTTTCGGCTCCGCTTTTCGTCGTCGCGGTTCGCGGGCGCGTATAATCTTATCGCCTGCAAGGCTGCAATATTCGTCTCTGCCTCTGCGTGAGGACTGAGGACTAGACTAATAATCGTTCCCCCTCGCTTCTCCGCCGCCGGGTGCCTATCGAGCGCTCAACTTGCCCGTGGGGTTCACGTCCACGTGATCATGTCATTGAGGACCGACGACGGGGAACGGCGGCCGGATCGGAGGCGAGAGCTCACTTCTTCCCCTCCGCTTTCTGGACACCGAACCTTACGTACGTACGTACGCTGAGATCAATAGATAACAGCGCCTCCTTGACCTTGATTAGCATCCAAGAAAGGAGAAGGTGGGCGTCGCTCTCCGATGCCCGAGCCCGTCCCACGAAGAATATTTCAGGCGACCAACCGAACCACACAGCAGGCAGAACCAGAACCAGAACCTCAGCAGCAGGACCGTGCCTTCCCTTGCCCCCTGATGCTACGCTCTGATGAATGAACCTATGAATGATGCTCAATCGCACATCGTGGAATCCAAAAGACGAGTATATGCCGCCGGCGCCTGCACCGTTCACGCTCCGGTGCATTCAGATCCGATCCTCCACGCAAACGTTTGCTTAGCATCGTTGCTCTCCAAAGGTACACGAACCCCCTTTTTTCACCTCTGTGCACATCGCAGCGCCATCTGTCGGACACAAAGTAGCTAAGCTAGATCGATCGTATCTTACACCCGCTGGCCGCTGCTACGTGCCACCCACGCCACGCCTCATGACCCTTGAAAACCTAGCGCGCAACATCCATTTCCGGCGCTATCCGTCCGAGCCACCAGCAGCAAGCAGGGGCCACTGAAAATCCAGGCTTCCTCTTTTTGTTTTGCCTGCATGCCGTGCGTGGGGGCTGCCATCAGCCAGGCAGTGAGCCAGTGAGGCAGACGCTGCTAATGTGCTCCGCTGGATTGCCATGCCACACAATCAAATCACACAAATAGCGCCAAAAAGATTTTGGGGGAGGTTGGAGTTGGACTGACCGTGCGTGATCTCTGAAACTCTTCTTTTTTCATATATATATATATATATTTAATAAAACAGAAGAAAACAGCAAGATCGCATTGATCATAGCCTGCCCTGATTAAGTGGGCTCGGAACAATTATATTTCTGGGACCGGCGGCGTGAACCCGGACAGCTCCGAACAATTAAATTTGTTTGCGGCATGAATGGGACGACTCTGGAATGATTGAAGGTCTCAGGATGTTCGGGCTGTACTTATCTATGTTTAGCAGACGAGTTAGTAGGTACATTAACCGTAGTATATGTTGATTCGAGCAGTCGAGCCACTCCGATTATTAGCTTGTTCGCTGCGGCTGCTGACCACAGAGAGCAAACCACAGCTGCAGCTTGCAGTTGTGCTCTTCAATGGTTGGCCTTTTTGGACGCACGTGGTGGTACCTGATGCCTGATGGTGTTGGCTTGCCGTCAGCGTAATTCGGCACAAATCTTAGGTGAACTGCAATTTACGCACTATATAGTATATATACCGAATGTTGGTGTTCCTGTAAAAGACAGTATAATGGTCAGATGTTCATACTGTGTTTCAGTGTTTGATGTGAGAACCTTCTCGTCAACTTTTCTACTGGTTTTGCTTGGAAATTCACATCTGTCTGAAACTGGCATGAAATTCTCTTCATCGATCGAGGTGTCCTTTTCTTTTACACAAAAAAAGTGTTTATTTCCTTTTTCTTTTTAGCAAATCCGCAAATCGATCATACCTGTTCTTTTACCGTCTGGATATGCAAGCGATGTTTCCTCGTCGTTTTCATCAGTCTCTCTCCCTTCCTAGATGGCAAAATTTGTCGTTTTTTACTCCAAGATAAGTAGGAATCCTATTTTTTTTTCTCCCTATGACAGCAAGGTTTTACTGTTCTCTTGCAAATGTCAATTTGAAGGAAAGATCAATCGACTGTCCTAAAGAAAGATGGTAACTTCCCATCCATATATTATTTCCCAGAGAATGAAAACAAACTTCAATCCAGAACAGCAGCTGACGGGGTAAAATAGAGTGGGATGCACACAAAGACAAAGGCTTTTCCATCATGCCAAACGGATCCATTTCACTCTTTCAGGGATGACCCATTCTATAACCGGTGAAGTGCCAATGAAACTGCCAAACCAACCCCCCTGCTGCTGCTGTGAGTGTCATTGCATTCCATTCCAAACCACCAGGATTTCCAATCACCAGTTGCCTTCCACGGAGGAAAGATGAAAACCTGAAGGTGACTCGGAGGCCACCTCCACTGAATCACTGATCGGTTTCTCCAGGCCGGTCACCATCTCGAACACCTCACCGTTGGCTGTGTTTAAGTTTAAACCAAGCAACCTCTCGTGGTGACTCGTGAGAGGTGAGATTTTACTTTCGCTGATGGAGGCATCAAGAACGTTGTTTTTCCATGGTGGACAGATTTGTTACGGATTATTTATTTGACTCGGACAAAGAACTAGTACTTTTACTACTATTCGAGCCCGGAACATTACGCCCAGAGAGAAACGGTCCGTCCTTGTCGTGACGAGGCTCTCGAAGTGTTCCAGGTGTGTGTAGTGTAGTACACAATATTCTTCCATGCCTAATTTTTCGATCTCTTGGATCTACTTACGTGACTGGACGGCCGTACTAGTGGATTAGTGGAATTTCTAAGGTGTTTGGTTCCCACTTCCTAAAGTTTAGTGGAAGTGACTTTAGTGATAGTGTTAAAAGTGACAAAAAATGAGGGTGTTTGAAACTTTAGAGACTAAAAGTGACTAAACTTTAGTGGCTAAAGTTTTGGAGTGGGAACCAAACACCCCATTCCTCGTCCCCGCGAGATGGAGTGGTGCTGGTGCATCTAACGCACTTGCATGCAGTGGCCTTTTTGCTGATGTTCCTGGTTCAAATCTTCAGGATCTATATAGAAATTTATTTATTCATATTACACGCGCCATGGAGGAGCAGGAGTCAAGTCTAGCTGTAGGTGCAGACAATTCGGCAAGCAAAATGTCCCGCGGGATTTGGCGGGCGAAGACTCTGCCCCTGCGGACCTCCCAATACAGGAAGCTGTGTGTGTGTGACCCTGGAACTTTCCCGCCGATCCCGTGCGCGGACCCCGACGAGCGGGGGACCAGCACGCCGGCCCGTTTTGTCTCGTCCTCGTCCCGTGCCCGCCTCAGTCTCCAACTGCTGCCCACACGCGGACGCGGCCCCGCGCCCGGCTGCTGGCCCTGGCCCTGGCCCTGGCCGGTGGTGGCGATTTGGACTGATCAGGCGGGCGAGGATGGCGCCGATCTGGTGGTTTTGCGCGCAGCGAGCGCTTGGATTTGAGTAGGGTCGGTTAAGGGTTGGGACGTTTTAGCGGATTCGGGCGTACAGACTTGACATCATGTGATTACCGACTTGTAGTTTTGCCTTTTCGCCGTGATGGAGTAGATAGAGACGAGACGAGTGCGGCGTGAGGTAACGCGCCCCTGTCTGTCTTGCGTGCTCGATCCGTGGTTCGAAAAGTAGCTGCTTTTTCCTGGTGGTTTTGCGATCCTGATGGTCTGTGTCGTGTGTTTGTCAGTTTGGAATTCGAGCCAAAAATAAATTTAAGAAAGAGTTGTGAAAAATTTCTTCAAAAAAGACTCACGTTTTTCCATCATTGAACCGTTGACCCTTTCCTAATAACGTCCTACCACTAGATTATGTGACGCAGTTATGATTAGAAACAAAACTTATTTTTCTTAAAACTTGTATCAATCTATGATCCAACTAATTAAATACTTTCTTCGTCTCCGAAAATATCAACTCCTACGATCCATGTCAGTCAAACTTTTCTAAATTTAACTAATTTTATTTATAAAAATAAGTAATAACATATATGACATAAAATGAGCATATTATGAAAATATATTATATGATAAATCTAATAAAACTAATTTAATACCATAAATCTTAACATTTTTTTTCTAAAATCGGATCAAAGATTAAAAAAGTTTAACTTAGGATCGATCCAGATTCTCGTAGAAACATTTCAGATCTAAATTCTCTGAAGAAACGTTTCTCACAGAATCATTTGATTGACTTAATTGATTCGGATTCCCTTTGTTATGTCTCCGTCAACGGGGATCAGATGTCAGACACTCCTCTATCTTATTCCTTCTTTCCTCATCCGTCCCAATTTGTAGAAACGCTCCCTCGCCCGCATCATCACAGAGCACCTTTTTCGCCCTCTCGCCCGCGCCATCAGGAGAGATCTCCCTCGCCTGCCCTCGCTCGCTCATCCGGCAAGGAGGCGCTCCCTCATCCGTGTTGAGAGGATCTCCATCGCTGCGTCGAGGAGGAGCTCCCTCACCCGCGCCGTCGAGAAGAGCTCCCTCACCTGTGCTGCCGAGAGGACCCCCCCCCTCGCCCTCGCGTCTCCGACTCACGGACTCACCCACACCACCTAGAGGAGTTTGGGGCCCGCATGAGCACACCCGCCTATGCTACGAAGGAGAAGGAAGATGGAGCTGACGGAAGGCCGCGCAACGAATCGGGCAAAATTAGGTAATCACGGTTTCTCGTTTTTACTAAGGAAGTTTGGAACGGTTCCAAACTAATTATGAGCTCTAGTATCCCGTTTCGAAGTGATTCTCTGAATTCTCCTAAGAAACCAAAACGTTTCTTGCAACCAAAGGACCCTTAAGGCAGCTCTAATAATCTATTTATTTAGGAACAGAGGTAGTAGTTGGATAGTATTAAACTAAAGTTATGATATATTTGCGCTTGAACATTTCTATACTTTATAATAAGAAAAAATAATCAATGTTGCATTTAATTTGATAGGACATTATCATATTTATTGCCAATATTAGCTTATATCATGGAAGTCATGGTCATCATATATAAGTTATAGCCTTCAAATTTTAAATAAACTATAAAACATAAATAGATATGTACCACACTCCTTATTTTTCATCAATTAATATTTTTTCTCCAGTCGCAAAATATATTTACTAGTAATGGCCCAAGGTGAAGAATAACATAAACATGGCTTGGAATCATGAAACGGTTTGTTGTACGCTAAACAGATATGTTAATTCAGTTTCCTTATTATCAACTCGGAAGTTTATAACACCAAGATTAGGGAGGAAAAGGTTATGTGGATTTGGAGTATTGATGACTAGAATAAGGATCGCTGACTTTATGGCGACCCAAAGGAGGCATGAGTGAAGTCCATAGCATCCTTTTCCAAATCCGCACGGATGCATCATGAAAAGAAGCGAATCTCATATCCCACACGCATTTGATGGGGGGGCGCAATTCATTATTGCGTGACAAGAATCTCTCTGCTATAAGAAAAGGCAAATCATAATAATAAGAAACTGATCCTAATTTCTAATGGAAGGTGCCAACGCTATCACTCGGCAAGAAAGGCAACCAATGACGCGATGCTGATATATCCAGCCTTATATTAGTGAATACCCATCAGTTGTGATTGGGAGTTTTAAGGCGTAGAAAATTAAGTTCCTTCCACATCCTAAAAACAACAGAAAGGGTTCCTTCCCTCTGTGGCACCTGATCGAGGCGGATTCCATCATCAAGACCAATCAATCGTTCGATGGCCACAGAATATAGAAGTCGATGGCTACTCTCATATGTGCCGTTCTTTCCCTCTGTGGGCTGGAGCACGGCGGAGACGCTCAGCCGCGCACGGTCGTCGAGAGTCCATTTCTTTCTTGTGCCGTGCAAATCCACCAAAGTGTCATACACGGAAAGCATAAAAAACGCGGGGGGTTTTGAAAAAGGGAAGGCGACGCACGCACGCAGCGACGGACGGGTCGTTTGGGGTTAGGACGGCACCGGACCGGCCTGTTCGGGTCAGAGGTTGTTATTTGGCCGAGTCAGCCTCCACCACGTTAACCTAACCCCCGCGCGACACCTGGTCGCACGCGAAGCAGACGCCCCACCCGCCCGAATCTCCCGCGCCCGGCGTCCCGGAGTCCGGAGGACGGACACGGCCAAGGGCACCTGCCTGCGTGATCTGCGATCGGAGAAGGATGGCAGGTCGGGCAAGGTTCGGCGTGCGCGCACGCCTTCCGTCGTCGTCTGTGTAGTGGTTCGCGGCCCGGCGTGTCACGTCAATGTGTAGGTGCGACCCCTGTAGCGCGACGCGGTCTCGATCTCTTTTGAAGCCAGCCAGAGCCCTCGCCGTCGGATCCCCATCCGAGCCGAGCCAGCCGGTCGCTCTCCATTCCCCGGGCCTGCTGCTGCGCCCTCTTTCTTCCTCCTCCTCCTCGTCTCCACTGCCCCGCTCGATACGGCTGGTGACGCGTTGTTTTCTTCGCCCTCTTCTTCCGCGGTGCGGTGTGGAAAGCGCCGCGCCGTAGTAGGGTCGCGATCGGTAGCTCGTTCCCGTCCCGTTGCCCCGCCGCTACGTACCCAGCGGGTACCTAGCCTCCACTCATTTCATGCTGTGTTTGGCTCGTATGGTGGATTAGCCGCGGGGCGGGGGCGTGTCACTCATGACGTACGGACTCGAGGGTCCAGCCATGGACGCGGGAGGCGGAGGCGGCGGCCGTGCGGGCGCCGCGGCCAACGGCTCGAATGGACTCCTCCGCACCGTGGTGGGGTACTCGACGTCGCCCCTCTTCTTCTGGCTCCTCACCGTCGTGCTCGTCGCCGCCATCCACATCGCCTCCGGCTCGTCCAAGCCCTCCAGCTCCAGGTACGTATAAAACTAGAAAACTTTTCATCAACCCTACCCTGGGTGGGTTCTCTTCTCATCCATCGTCTCGATTGGCAGGCACGACCGATTGATATGATGGGCTTTTAATTGTCTCTCTCTCTCTCTTTGCAGGGGCAGGGCCGATGAGAAGGAGCGGGAGAGGAAGGAGAGGGAGAAGGCGCGGCGCGATAGGTCCGCGGCTGCCCAAGACCAAGAGAGGGACGTGTCGGGCAGGGGAGATGACCGGGTTCTGGAGCTGATGCGCAGTTTCAGCTTCATGCAGGCGACCGAGGAGGATTTCATGGAGGGTATGACCGCGTACGACGACTACAACGGCGGCACAGCGCACGGGCCTGTTGCGCCCGAGCCGTTTGCGCCGTCGCCGGCGTTGACGGAAACCCTCAGCTTCAAGTTTCACCACCAGATGATGCCCGAAATTCCAACGGAGCCGGCGGCGGTGGTTTCGAGAGAATTCACAGCATCCAGAGAAGAAGAGACGGCGGTGGTGGTTCCGAGAGAATTCACAGCAGCAAGAGGAGAAGAGGATCAACGAGGACGAGAGGAAGAGAAGGGATCATTGGCGGCTCCGTCTTTGCAGTCGGCAGAGAAGCAAGAACACCCACACGAAGCAGAGGAAGCAGAGTTCGTGGTGGAGGAGCAGCTAGTAGAAGAGCAGCAGAGCAGAGAGGAGGCAGCGCCACCGAAGATCGTCGCGACGTCGCACAACTATCAGTTCTTGACGGAGCGTGACTTCCGGGGGTTCGTCAGGGAGCCGGAGGCCATGACGGTGCGCGTCCAGGAGTCCTTCGTGCCGCCGCCTCCGGAGCACCACCACCAGCCCGAGGAGCGACGGGTGGTGGACGTCTCCTTCTCCTCCCGCAGCGCCCGGTTCCTCACGGAGAGGGACTTCCGGCCGGCGAACGAGCCCGACGTGTGCGAGAGCGTGGCGTCGTCCGGGAAGAGGGCGGCGCCGTCGCTGAAGCCCAAGCCAGCGAGCTCCCCGTCCGTCGGCGCCAGGATGAGCTTCGCGTCGGAGTTCTCCGGTTTCGGCGACTCCGACTCCGAGTCCAGCGCCAGCGACGGCTACTCGGTGAAGGATCTCGTCGTCGACTCCGACAGCGACTGGTTCCTCTCGGAGAAGGACTTCCCGGCGTCTGCGCGCGACTCCGGCAACCTCAAAAGTTACAAGGCCAAGATGCTCAAGGCCATCGAAGCCCTGGAGGCGGCGGCGGCGGCCAAGGTGGAGCCGTCTTACCAGGACTCAGCGACGACAGTCTCGCCGGGCTCCGTCCGGCAGCGGCAGGGCTCACCAGACACCATTCCCGATGGTTCTCCCAAGTTCCCTGAGGATATGTGGTCTCGTAGCCCTTCGCCGGACGTCGAGTACAAAGAGGACGAGGCGGAGAAGGTAACAAGAGAAGAAGCTGAAGCACAGTATGAAGAGGAGGTGGGCATCGACATGAGCGATGATGACGACCACTCGTCGGGCGGCAAGAAGGAGGTAGAATCTGCACCAGACTATGATCTGCTGGCTCCTGTTTCTGACAACTGTATGGATCATTCGGAGAAGGAAATCATCACTCTAAATGATCACGATCACTCAGGAGGTGAAGCTGCTTCTGATGCTCAAACAAGTCCAGAGGCAGTCTCTGCGACAGAATTAGCTGTCGTACCATCAGAGCAGGAATTTATTGGTATGGCTGATCATTCACTTGAGCACAGTTCTTACGACCCAAGGAAACTGCCAGCGAAAGCGATCAGTCATATGAAATAGTATTTGATGACAAAAGAAGGCCGGTGCCTATTTCTGATGCAGGATTCGTTGGCACGAAAGGTCAATCACATGAGCTCATTTCTGATGTTTGGAAAGAGATTGTCAGTAGAAACGATCAGCCACGCCTAGATGCTCATGCTGATGAGGAAGGCCTGGATACAGCAGCAGAGGAAGAATATGCGGGCACAACTGATCGTTCAAACCATCTTATTTCTTATCAGAAGAAGAAAGTGACTTTCAGTACTACAAATGATCAGCCAAATGCTGCAGTTTCTGATGAGAAGAGCGTCCCAGAGCAAGAATTCAGTCTAACTGACCATCAAAATGAAGTAGATTCTGACGCCAAGAACATTTCAGAGAACAGAGAAGATGAGGAACAAGACAGTGCAAATGATCATTTGGACAGTGCAACTCGACAGGCCTACAATTCAGTCACCGGGAAGGCAAAGGTATATGACGAAGATGGGGAGGATCCGGAAGTGAAGTGGAAGGATTTGACAGATGAGGAGGAGGACGAGCTGGAGTCACTGTGGGAGCACCAAGACCTGATAGAGCAGCTCAAGCTTGAGCTGAAAAAGGTTCGCTCGATCGGGCTGCCCACGATCCTCGAGGAGTCGGAGACACCCAAGGCTCCGATGGAGGACCTCAAGCCATGGAGGATAGATGCTAAGTTCCTCCGTGAAGACCCGATGGACGAGCTGAACAAGTTCTACAAGAGTTACAGGGAGAGGATGAGGAAGTTTGACATTTTGTGCTACCAGAAGATGTATGCAATAGGTATGCTTGATTTCTCAGACGTAAACTCATTTACCTTTGTTTATCTCTGATTCCAGTAACGTTTAGCACTTATTTAGTTGGGTGCAACCGGAACGCTTTCTAATTTACTCATTTAACTGAGAGTTAGGAATCACGAACTTGCATTTACAAAAAGGGACTGAACTTTAGCTTCCTTTCCTTTCAGTTATTGCACATATTTTGTATTCAAAATTGTAGCTTTAGCTTATTGCAATTTGTATAGGTATAGTCTATAATTTTCAGTTTTGAGAATAAAAGCTGGTTAGACAAAATCCTAAACCCGATAAAATCTTATCTGTGTTGGCACTTAACAATTTATAATTATTTCTATAACCAGATAAGGATAACATTTTTAACATGCTATGATACAAAGACAAATATCAAATTATATCAATATTAGTTAGTTATATAAGAGTGCTGCCTGAAATTACCATAAAATTTAGGCACCTGAAGTATAGGGGAAGAGTTATAAAAAAACAATCAAACTTTGTCTACATTTTTAAAGCTACTAGTTCAGTATTGATGCAGCTACTAGTTTTTTCAATAATACATGCATGCATCAAGGGGAAAAAAGCTTTTTAAGGCATCTAGTCATCTAATCCCTTGTTAAGTACTGCCTCTGTCATAAATTATAGATTGGTTTGGCTTTTCAGGCACATATATATATTTTTTTGGTATGCACAGGAAACCCATGTATATAAAAAACCCAAAATGACATAATTTTGGCTGCAGAATTCCTACAGCTGAGAGGGCCCCAGCAGTCTACCAACTCTCTAAAGTCCCTGTCACCTACGGTGGCATCCGTCCTGTCACACAATTTTCGGTCATCGCGTCGGAGATCTCCCGAGGACCCATCGGAGCGGTTTCTCAAGGAGCTCCGCTATGATCTGGAGACGGTGTACGTCGGGCAGATGTGCCTGTCATGGGAGTTCCTCCGGTGGCAGTATGAGCAGTCGCGTGACCTCCCGGAGTCCGACCCTTACCACAGCCACCAGTACAACCAGGTGGCCGGGGAGTTCCAGCAGTTTCAGGTCGTGGTGCAGAGGTTCGTCGAGGACGAGTCGTTCAAAGGCCATAGGCTGCCAAACTACATCAACAACCGATGCGTTCTTCGCAATCTCTTGCAAGTGCCCGTGATTAAAGGTTAGCTAGGGCCATTAATTTCAGACTTGTTCAGAGCTGAGATCAGTTAGTAGTCCATGTCTATCCTGAACTTAACTTTGATCCTGATGCATGCATTTTGGTGGTAACAGAGGACAGCCTGAAGGACAGGATGGAGGATCAGCGCAAGGGGAACTACGTGATAACCAGTGAGGAGCTGGAGGACATCATGGAAGAGGCGATGCACATCATGTGGGAGTTCATCAAGGCGGACAGAGTCGAGACGACGACAACATCGGTGCTCAAGGGCTTGTCGAGCACCCACGTCGAGCTCCAGGACCCCATGGATCATGATCTCATGGCACACATCCATTCCACGTTACAGAAGGTAAGGTTGCAAGCAACGCAGTGCAGGGCTGCAGGCAAAGTATATGATTTTTTCTACAGTTGCTTGCAGTAAGTGTAGGAGTGCTAGTTGAGTGACGATGTGTCTGAACCGTGTGTGCAGAAAGAGAAGAGGCTCAAGGACCTCCTCAGGACCGGCAACTGCATCGTGAAGAAGTTTAAGAAGCCCAAGGAGGACAGATCGAACCAGAACCTCTTCTTCTCGCAGGTGGACATGAAACTGGTGGCACGGGTGCTGAGGATGCCCAGGATCACCAGCGAGCAGCTGCAGTGGTGCAGGGCGAAGCTCGACAAGATCATACTGGTAGATAGGAAGATCCACAGGGAGGCTTCATTTTTGTTGTTTCCCTGTTGAGAGAGTACATATATATGTTTTCTTGTTTTCTTTTGTTCCCTTTTGCTCGATACAAAAAAAAATATATACATATCTTCACCATGTAATCAATCCACGGGTGTAGGAATTTTGTTTAACCTTTTGGTAATTCAGTTTATGATACGAAGGTTCATAATCATAATTGTAACTTCATAAACAGGCCACAGCTTACAGAGGCCATGGCGCTTCCATGGTACTTACATCACCTAGAAATGACAGTCATGGCAATGTACATGCTCCATTGCCTCTCCAGTAGAATGAACCGTCTTCTTTTCTGACGCCACACCATCTGAACCACAGCGTGCTGTGGATGGACTGCAATCCGAGTATCCAACAAGTAGCATCAGTCTTTTACCATTGGTGCATCCCAACTGTGCTGCAAGACAATTTTTAACTGCACTGCCATTCCTGGACCTGGATGAGCAGTTCTTATGCCCTTTTCTGTTCGCCACATGAGTCATATAGTGACCACCTCACATTAGCTGCAAACACTGCACAGTACTGTGCCCATGAACAGGAACGCACATCTCATAACTGAAAGCTGACGAAACTGAGATGCAGCTGAGTAGGCTCAACAGTAGACAACAGCAGTACTAGCTAGGACAGTAGTAGATCTTAGGGCGGCAACCCTAAAGTCCTAACAGACAAGTATGCGGCCGCAGCGAGATGCAGATTATTGGCAGCGTTCAGAATGTGTTTGATAACGACCACAAGTTGCCACCTTTTTTTTACAAACTTTACTAAATGTGTGTCTAATAACAATTTGTTAGTCGCACCTTAGTTATGATTTGGTAAAGAAATATAACAATGACAGGTTTGCCAAAAGTATATTAAACTATGTTGTAGAGAACTAAACAATACCTATGTATTAACCACGAACCAAACATACCCTTACATAGCGTTTGGTTTAGAAGACAAAATGAGGCGGATTGGCGGAATGTTCCCGACTCTGAGATAAGACATGCCCATTTTTCGCTTAGCTGAGGAGGGATAAGACGTTTTATGTTTGGTGAGAGATGAAGAGGAATGAGATAGACGATGTATTTGACACCATTAAACACGGTTACACTAGGATGAGAGAGCCTCCTTCAGGAAATTTGTCAAAACTAAGTCAATGAATAAGATGGGGCAATTGGTTGAATCACAAAACTAAGTCAAGGAATAAGATGGGGGCAATTGGTTGAATCATACAAGGATTCGTTATATTGAGCGTGATGTCTATGCAAGAATCAAAGATGAAGACTCTTTATTCATACCATTTCCATGAATTAAAGTCTTCGGTGAAAAAGTTCCTCCATTATCTCAAACTAGAGCAAGTGGTATGTTGCACTAAACCATTCCTACCATTTTTTGTCAATGATCATTTGCATTTTACTATTCTATAGACTACAATGCCAACATTTTAAATGCCAAAACTTATGCGTAGGTTCATATTCACACAGTATTCTTGATGAGGTGAGGGCGAACCAAACCATCATTAATTAATTATTTTTAGGGTGAAGTACATTTCCCAACCTTTAAATTGCACATAAATCTAATTTTCTATCCTTAACTACAAACTAGATAACGAACATCCTCCAACTGTTGAAAGCGGACACTAATCAGTTTCAAAGGTGGTTTCTTTTTTTTTTAAACAATAAAAGCCCGGTTCAATCTATAAAAAAAAATAAATAATTAGTTAATTTAAATCAAACAAATATGAAACTAGTTCTAGATTTCTTCTAAAATGTTACCTATCTAATAATACTCTATTTTGAGTTATTTGGATCTTATTTGTTTTAAAAAATAATAAGCACAACTACAAACAAGAAAACAATATAAACAGAAATAAACTAATTTAAAATAACTATTTATATATCATAAAAAATATACAATATTTTTAGAACAAAAAATGATTTTAGTTTCATATTTTTCTAATTAATTATGAATTTTGAGAGATCAAACCAGATTTCTATTCTTTCTGCTGCCGTTCACGACATCGCTGTTGTCGCCACAACCAGGCGGCAGCAGGCCCGCAATTGTTTTTTTTTTGAGTGGTGAACAGTAGAGAGGTGCGCCATGGAAGATCAGCCTGCAGAAGGTGGCCCGTAGAGCCTAGTTACTTCGGTTCGGCCCATTATCTTATCAAACAGATCCCAGCCGTCCGATGTAGGTCAGCCCTCGCGTCACATCCATTTATACCCCTTGCCGCCGCCAGGCCCCGCTTCTCTTTCTCCTAGCCTCTGCTCCAGCCTCCCACTAGGGTTTATCCACCGGCGGCGCGCGAGACGGCGGCAAGATGGTGCAGCGTCTGACCTACCGCAAGCGGCATAGCTATGCCACAAAGTCCAACCAGACGCGGGTCGTCAAGACCCCAGGTCCGGATCTCCTCCTCTTGGTGGTTCCGTTGGTATCTGGTTTGGGTGTGATTTTGGTGTGCTAGATCGGTTTGTGGCTTGTGGTCGCAGGTGGCAAGCTCGTGTACCAGTACACCAAGAAGAGAGCCAGCGGGCCCAAGTGCCCCGTGACCGGCAAGAAGATCCAGGGGGTGAGTGTTCACTTTCTCAGCATAACATACCTTATACTTGTGGGACGTAGCTAACGATTGTTCGGTTAGTCTTGAGGCCTTAAGATGGGCGATTTGTGTTGGGAGTAGGTACGGCGGTGGGGAAATTGGGGTGTTGAAGTTGGTGGGTAATCTGTTCGTAAATTGTAGTAGAGTTAGTTGTTCATCTCGATCTGTATGTCACTTTAGAAGGTTTAGTATTTTTTAGTGTGGATACAGTGAAATTTGTGGCACAGCCTGCAATCCTTGTTGCACATGCATGGAGTTCATAGAATGGAGTTTGTTTCACGAACTCTGTGTTTTGTTGTGTAATGGAGCCTTTCAGTTGAAATGGATTGGTGGCTCACTATATCCGGTTGAAATTTGCTGCAAGCCTCCTCGGTAGGGCACTGTAGTAGCAGCAGATTGCTGCTACAGCTGAACATTAACTTATTCTATTATTGTCAGGTGTCAGATGTCCAGCAACAATTTCACATTGCTTTGCTAATATTATTGGTACATCCAATTTGCTATATATCTAGACATACGTTATGTCTACATACATAGCAAATTTGATGAATAAAAAAAGTCAAAGCGACTTATAATTTGGAATGGAGAGTACTAGTTTGTTTGTACAGTGGTGATTCTTATACAGCAAACCTTCTAGGCAAGTATTTCATATGCACACTTGATAGTTTGTACATTGGTATTTGAATGTTGATTTCTGTATTTATCTTGTTTGTTGAAATGTGAGATCTTACTGCCAAAACTCTTGAGGATGCAATCTTGTTAGTTTTTCTTGAGTTCAGTTAATCAAATTATGCACTTCCAGTGAGATTGGCATTGTCATTCTAGTTCCAAATGGGAAAATATGCATGGCACTAGAAAACAGTCAATGTTGAAATTGTTGTATTAGCATGAATTTCCTCCTAGGAAAATGGTGACTGATTCATTGAAATTCTATATTGTGAATCCCGTAATGTGTTTCATCATAGTAAGAGTATGTTTTGATGCTATGCTTGATTTGATTCTGGAGAATGTATTTTTGTGTTGTACAATTTGCCTTATTATTATTTGTCTGCCCGTTGGCAGTCCATCTTTATTGCTCACACTGATGGTTTCCATTTTTAGATTCCCCATCTGAGGCCTGCTGAGTACAAAAGATCCAGGTTGTCTAGGAACCGCAGAACTGTGAAGCGTCCCTATGGTGGAGTGCTCTCTGGAACTGCAGTTAGAGAAAGGTTAGCAAATAGTTTCAGTATCTTTAGATTTGATAACCCTAAAGTTGCAAACTTCCTAACTTGTGCTTCACACCGACTTGCAGGATCATCCGTGCCTTCCTGGTTGAAGAGCAGAAGATTGTCAAGAAGGTGTTGAAGCTACAGAACACTAAAGACAAGACCTCAAAGTAACTTTGAAACAGAAGCGAGCCACCTCTCTTCTGTAAACAAGGGAAGATATTTTTGTCGATGGTGATGATCAATGGCTTAGTCTCTTCTAGCTGTGTTCTAGTATGTCTTGAGCCGACAACTGTTTCTAGGGTACCTTGAAATCTGTCTACCATTATGATGTCAAAGATTATGAGATTACATATGATCCCCCTGTTGCTTTTGTTCACTTTGCTAAAATTGCCAAGTCTGAGTTCACATGAGTTGGGCTTCAGTTGGTGTTTACTTCCTGCTTGTTGCGAATAGCTCTTATTCCAATTTGTTTGATTGTGGTTTAAGTCTGGAATACGTTTTATCGTGCACCAGTCTCAGACGGTAATTGCTGGTCCTTACTTTTTGTCTTGCCAGTCTCAGAATACGTTTGTTTGGTAGGGAGTTTGTGGAGTCAACTCATCTAGGCACATTACAAAAATCAAAATATCTTTGTTTTACTTGGTGAAAGGACCTAGATGCCCAATAGGAGGGGGGAGGGGGGGTTGAATTGGGCTTCTTTTAAATTTCTAAAGCAATAGCAAGCCAAAGAAAGGAAATACAATCTAAGCAATTCTAGTAGGAATTGAAAGAACAAGGCGGAAAATAATGCAAGTAAGGAGCTAGGGAAAGGAATTCTTGATGCAGCGATGTTTTTTCCGAGGTATCGAGGTGTCGACACACCCCTCTAGCCCTCGTTGGAGCACACCCCTTTAGTCCTCGTTGGAGCACCTCGCAAGGTATAGCTCCCCCTCTACCCGCGCAAGGGTAGAGTGCTCTCTACGGGCTGATTCTTTGCCACACCAGCTCGGTGAATCGCCCAGAACCGATCACAGAAGCTTGGAGAAGAGCCGCCGACAATCTTTCGGCGATCACTTCCTCCGAACACCACCAAACCGTCTAGGTGCTGTCGAACACCAAGAGTAACAAGCACAAGACCTTCACTTGATCAACTCAAGGCTAAGAAGGTGGATGGATGCACACAAGTCACTCGTAGTTACTCTAGTGGGGAAGAATAAGATGAATTCTCTCTAATCTCTCCCTCATTAGGCACTTGGCTCTCCAAGAACTCTCTCAAGGTTTCTCCAGGTGTAACAATGGCCAAGAGTGCTCTCAAGGACGAAGAGGGCAACTTTAAATAGTCCCCCACCTCCAAAATTAGCAGTTTCTTACCTTTTCTCTTTTCTGCGAAGGCACCGGACTAGTCCGGAGCTCACACCACCGGACCATGCACACTGGTCCGGAGCTCACACTCTGCTGAGATTGAGGCACCGTCGGACAACTTGCCTTGGTCCGATGCCCTGGTCTGACGCTCAGGTCCGGAGCCAGGGAGCTCACTGAGTAAAAACTCATCCAAGTCTGCGAACCTCCGGACTACTCTCCTTGGTCCAGAGCCCTGGTCCGATGCTCAGGTCCGGAGCCAGGGAGCTTACTGGATTGGAAACTTCTCTGTGTTACGAGTCTCCAGACCACTCGCCTTGGTCCGGAGCCCTGGTCCGACGCGCAGGTCCGGAGCCAGGGTGCTCACTGGATTGTATCACTTGAAGCTGACAAAGGCCTCCGGACCACTCGCCTATGGTCCGGAGCTCTTCCAGACAGGTGGTCCGGAGCTCTTGTTTCTGGAACTTGCCTAAGTCAAGGACCACCGGACCACTTGCCATGGTCCGGAGCCCCCTAGGCAAACTGGTCCAGAGCCTCTTTCTCCCCCTTTCTCAACTCTTTTCACTAAGGTTTTTCAAGGGGTTTTGCTCCTACCAACTTAAGGTATACCAAGGGATTATTGCAGGGTCTCTAGGACTAGTTGTGACATGTGTGCATACACCAACATTCCTAAACTCTCCTAGATCAAGCTACTAATCTCATACCCCTTTATAGTACGGCCAAAGGAAAAACAAGATCCTAGCTATACTTAGTGCCCTTCTCAACCTCATGGCACTAAGGACTAGCCTAGTCTTCAACTTGTATCACCATCCTTTGAAACCGAAACAATTTCCATCTTGGGGGCATGAATACCATTAAGCCCATTCATCTTAGCATCACTTATGACCTAACCTAAATGACTTTGCCTCTGCAAAACACATGTTAGTCATAGTGACCTAGCATTGTCGTTAATCGCCTAAACACAAGGGACCATGATTCTTCAATCTCCCCCTTTTAGGTGATTGACGGCAATACAAGCTCGAGTATAAGGTTATGAGTGAATTTTGATAAGAGAAACATGACTTGACATGATATAGGCATGTGTTAGTGATAAGAAAGACATATACATGCCTAAACCATTCAAGCATGACAAGCACAAAAGATATGAATAGAGCATAGTACTTGATTTCAAATGATAAGCTATAGCCAAAAGATCAGAGATTAGCGCAGAAGCAATATAGCACAACCAAGTGACATGATATATATATAAAGATCACACACATGTCACATAAACATCAAGTCTCAAACATCACACACATATCATACAATGCATAAAGACGGTAAACGTGATGCATGATGCGATAGAGTAAAATACACATCAAAAGAAACGAATCCTACTAGCTCCCCCTGAAGCTAGCCATCTACTCGACTCTCCCTCTCCCCCTTTGGCGTCAAAACACCAAAGTCTAAGCGTCTGGAGGCGGAGTGGAAGCAGCCGTGGAGAGGTCGAGAATGCGGAAGTCATCAAGATCATCATCATCAGTGTCCTCCCCCTGAGTGTCTGGAGCTGAAGGTGAAGTAGTTTGGGGGACAGGAGCTGACGAGCTGACCAACTCTACTGCCGAAAAGTCTAGAACTGTAGCTGGGGCAGGAGTAGGAGTAGGATCTGCCACTGTCTCTGTAGGTGCCTCTAGAGTTGCGGAGTCCGGTTGTGCCTCAAGCACTGACTCGACTGGAGTCTCAGGAACCGGTGGCTGCTCAGGCTGAGCTGGAGTGGAGGAGACAACTGTGGCATTGGTCATGATAACAGCTGAAGGAGTCGACACGGCTGGAGCACGACTGTCATGAGTAGCCTCAGACGAGGCAACGGAGGAACGATGCTGACCAGTGTTGGTATTTCTTATGACTATTGGATAAATCCGCAAGCGCACAGATTATACCGTTGTAGCACTTCACCAAGGAGTATTCCGAGGTATCGTAATTTATATTATCCCAAAGGAAAGCCTTGCTAGAAATGATAATTGGATAGAGATCCTAGAGAGCACCTTAACTTTAGTACCAACTAGTATAGGGGGGCAAATGATAAATGTGATAGGAAGGGGTTGATGAATGAAGAATCTACGGTAAAGGATACTTAGAACGGACCTCAGAGACTAGCTAGGTGGGAGGACAACGAGAAGAGAACAGGGACTCCTATGTACTTCACTCTACTTCAATATACTTAGCTAATTAACTAGTCTAGACACTATAGTTTGTCTCCTCAATACAAGTATGCTAGGCGAGGGGATAGATCAGTAGGAGGACAAAACTCCTACCGGACCGCGCCCTCTTCTTACGGGGGCCTTACCTTTTAAGAACTTGCCTAAGAACACGTGGTGGAGTACAACGACTAGACAAGGCTGTCACCTCTTGCTAGCTACCACAAACAATCCGTGCAGCAAGCGATAACCAAGGATAAGATGATGTATAAGCACCACGCTTACACACAACTTACTACTTTGACTACGATCAAATAATCAAAGCACCCTATGACAGGCAATGATCGCATACGGGAAAGGTCACAAGGATCACAGACTATGGGTGTGAAGGCTATTAAAGGGCAAAAGCATATAGCAAGACTATATCTAGTATAGAAATGCTCAAAGTAAATACTAAGTAAAGTAAAGAGAAATATATATATTAATAAAGGTAAAGTCTTACAAAGAAGGAAAGATACAAGAGCTATACCAGACTTTCCAGAAGACAATTCCGGAAATCCCGAGCGCAGCTTGACTCAACTCTAACTCCCACTCTAGACTAACTCCTAGAACAATATAAGGAATAGAGCTTGTAGGCTTCTTCTTCATGATTAGAGAGGGGGTGTGACCCTCTATTTATAGCGGGAGGTGGAGTAGGGGCTACTCCGGCGCCACGTCAGCGATCCAGGGCCATCCATTCTCCACCCTTGGATCCAACCGACCTTAGAACCGATCAAGGCATGGATGGTGGTGATCCAACACGTGGGGAGGAGCTATGGCGGTTGGGGGAGGCCAAACTGACCTAGGGGGCATTTGGCCGAACCCCCTATGGTCAATGGGCCCTCCCTTGCCTCCTAGGATGAGGTCCCACCAGTCAGGGACTGAGTGGGGCCTGTTTGGTCCCAAAGGGCATTCGGTCGAATCCCCCCTTGGGGGTTCTGGCCCTCCTCTGCTCCCTGGTGTTGGTCCCACTCGTCATAGGTGTTGGTTGTTGGTTCTGAGTTGGTTGTCACGTTTATCTCCTTGGTGTGGGCCCATGGATCCATGTGCTTTGCTTGTGAGCCATTGAGAGGAAACACAGAGTGATCCAATGGATGGATTCCACTCTAGAGTGCCTCTCTTGGATCATGGCCAAGAGGAGAGAGCATGGTGGGCCCATATGGCTCTCCTTTGCTCCATTTGTTCATTCCTGCACTCAAACACTCATGGACATGTGGAACTAGTTATTTGATAAAGTATGCTCATGATGTGTTTGTTTATCCTTGATCCTTGGCTTGGTGGCACTATTTTAACTATGTAAAAGATGGTCATAATTTGTGCCAACAACCAGCTGTCGGTGAAACAAGTGCTGCCTCAAGCTCTGCTGGTATCTGCGCACCAGTGGGAGACAGCTGCCCTGTGATGGCACTGAAAGACGCTGAGAGATCTCTGGCAGTAGCATCCGGCGTAGCAGACAACGGTGTGAAACCGGTAGTGAGAGGGGTGAACTGCTGAGTCGGGCCTAGAGTGTCCAACCACTGTGTGACCTGTGTCGCCGGGGACTGAAATGGGGAGGTCAATCCGGCACCCTGAAGTCCACTGGACTGTACGACGGGGGTGGGAGAGACAGACAGTCTGGCTGACACTGTGTTGACACAAAAAGCGTCAGGATCTGCAAACACCTCGGGCTTATACCCAAATTTGATGTCCAAAGGTGTGCCAGTCGATTTGACCAGTTAATCGACAAGGACGATAACTAGAACAAGATCTGAACGAGACAACGACGATACGCCCAGATGTCAAAGCTCAAACTTGATCAGGATAACTAGAGTAGAGCTGAATGAGACGACAACGATGCGCCCGGATGTCAAGGCTCAGGTTGCTCAAACGCGGAACTTGCAAGGGTTGACGGAGATCGAGGAGATGCAACCCATCGAACTTGAAGAACTCGTAGGTAAATTAAAACTAATGCGATAAAAGGGTAAATTGCTGGAAAAGTAAATAAGAATAATAGATTTGTTTGATATATGATTGTATATTCTCACGACCCCTAGGTACATATTTATACTCCGGCAATAGGAGTTGTAGATAGACACGACTCGTACCTTTCCTAAACAAAACAAACTCCTATTTTTAAGGAAATAAACGACTCGTGCAAGAGTCGGACTCAAACTTCTATAATAATACTAGTATAATGACACCATTTTCCTTATCTATCTTTTCTTCGATGAAACTTTCCATCGGCATATTCTTCCCCATCCGCAATCTTCCTGCAACGCCATCGGCATCTTTATGCCGACGTCAGCTATCTTATCACCCTGCACCCATCGGCAGTATCTCCTTATCGGTAATACCCTCCAATTGGCAACTCTTCACTCCCACTGGTAACCTGTTTTTACCAATCAATTCTTATCGGCAAGAATTGTCCAGCTTCCATCGACAACAAACTTATCTCACTTGCAGCATTCACTCTCATCGGTAAATTCGACCGATGACCTTCCGATGTCGATAGAAAACGGCTACCGATCAATGCAAGTCTTAGCTCATTTGACACATGCCGAAAAACGGTGTCAACAGATGCCCCCCAATTTCGGAGTGAAAAATATTTACGCGCCGAAATTTTCTCTACTGTAATCTTTCCCTCTAAAATACCTACACGACCTCCTCGATTACCGCGCACAAAACCGCAAGTTACCAACAAAACCCCGCGACTGTAGCGCAAACAGTTGCAAACCCGATCATATCTCCTCGATCAACGCACAAATCCACTACCATACCCTTCCATATTCTTGCTCAGTGCAAAGACAATTCCAAAATACCCCTGACCAGGCTTATAAAAGTTACCACCATCCAATCTGTCCTTCATCCCGAGCTCGCATTCACTTTTAGTCCTTCATTTCACCAGCGCTTTCGAAGAACACTCCGGTGATCCTCAAGCAGCGACGTCTCCTTCCCTCATCAAAGCGCGAACCACAAAAATCCCCCCTGCTTCAATGGCGATCAACTTCAACGTTCCTGAGGTGATTCCTCCTTCCTTCGCTTTGCATCTCTCTATTTTCTTTTTCGCATTGTTCCATAATTTCCCTTTTGCTTTCCTTCCATTTTCTGAATCTAGGAACTGCGCAACAAAATAGTGACCCCCCTCGATCAATCACATTTTCACTGCCTAGGCCCAATGGGGAATACCGATCCTACTGCGCTCATCAATGCAGAGACCAATCGCATCCCTTTTAGATCTGAGTGTTTCAATCTAGGGTTGTGGAGGGATGCTTTCCGCTGATGGCCCAAACCCACCAAAGGTTGGAAGAATTGGTATCTCAGGATGACTAGAACACAACAAGTTTACTGGGCAGAGCGCAACCTGGACCAATGCATTAAGCTTTCTATTGCCGATATGGCGAAGAATGAGAACATGATGATGACTGCTTCTTACTTTTGGTCCGACACAATGAACACATTCTTATTCAGACATGGACCAGCCACCCCCACTCTTGCCAATGTGCATATGCTTACCGGCCTCGACGTTTCTTCTGCCGATCCCTCCAACCTTTTCGGTAGGAAAGCTGAATATAAGGTGAGCACACGCAATATCGGCGGTTGGACTGGATACATTCGAGAGAACCAGAAGACTGGATCGGTAGGTCAGAGGGAGCACGCCATCTTCCTGAACATGTGGTTAGAAAAGTTTATCTTCTGTGGCAGAACAGTTGGACCTACTACTATGTACCTTCCTGCAGCAGAGCTTCTGGCTGATGGAGCAAGACTTCCTCTTGGCCGATACCTCCTTGGTTCGGTATATCACCTCCTTCATCAGGTATCCAGAAAGCTATTGCTAGGCGAGCCCATCGGCAACCTCGACGTTCCATGGTGGTTCATCAACATGTGGTTGAATGCACACATGCATAAAGCCCTCCAGTTCGACTTATTCAATCAACAATTTCCAAGGGACATATCGGAGGACTATGAATTTAATGACGATGAATCGGCAACCCGTTTCCCACTCAACTTTGGGGAGGCCATCATCGTATTGCCAGGAACCAATGCCAATGAGGGTCAGTTCGACATATTCTTTCAAAGACTTTACTACGGGATTCTAGCTGTAGAACGGGTCTGGTGGCCTTATATTGATCAGGACAACCGATTTCCACTTTCCTTCAATCTTACCGATGGAAATATACCACAAAATGAGTTGATCATGAAGGCCACCATCATTCCTCGGGCCATCCCAGTTAACATTTTTGGGACCGGGAAGAATACTTCTCCAACTTATGAGTTTTACTATCCATCGGCAGCAGCAAAATAGTTGGCATTTGGTCAGTTGACGATCAAGTTCAGCTATGCCAACGTGATAAAACCAAGAGAGATCATCTCTAGTGCCATGGATTGGAACAGAATCGTCACTCTTCCTGCTCACGCCGATGCATCAAACATTGATTTATCCTCTTGGGCACCAACATCCTTCATTACGGAGTCATACAAATCCTGGTGGCAAGAGTGGAAAAATCAACTATTCCCAAGTCGCCGCATTACTATCGGTATTTGATCGACGCCGATTACATCATTCCCGATGATGCAGTAAGTTCTTCATTCTAATGCATCTCTTATTATTTACTTCTACTATCGGCATCTGACCCTCTTTTACTAACAGGTTGACGATTCAATCCCTCGAACGAGCAAGAGCGGCAAGCACTTCAATCTTCGAATGATGAACCCCATATCAATCATCGGCAACAAGGCTCCTACATTGGCTGCTTTCATCCCTCAAAGGGTACCCAAGGTCACCCTCAAGCCTAGATCGACAAGAACTAGCACCACTACTACTCCATCGGTTGCTGCCGCTGTCTTGGCGCAAGCTTTCGCAGCAAGTTCATATTTCATTTATACCAATTACAAACCCTCATCGGCAATGTTCACTTTATTTAACTTGCACCAAAAATCCTTTGCAGGCAACGTGCTCATCGGCAGCTACTCCAAATATACAAGCTTCTCTGACTCAGGCTGCCGATGCCCCCCAAGCTTCACAGCAAAAACGCGCCGGCTCACCAACTGCTGCCCTGAAGAAGAAACGCTTGAGGCGAGCCACTCCATCCGTGCCATTAACTCCAGCTGCATCACCAACTCTCGTTGATGCACCAATACCAGAACCAACATCGGCGTCCATTCCTGAGCAGCCATTGGACGAAACTCCCGATCAGGAAACGATACCATTACTGTAGGAACCAGCTGCAACAATAGAGACAACATCGGCATCGGTACCAGCACCAATACCAACTGAAATCCACGACCAGGGGACAACATCATCGTCATAGGGGTTAGCCACCACGGCAGAAGCAACACCGACAACAGCACCACAAGCACCAACCGTTCCTCCCACAGAGGCAAATTCATCGGCAACCGTTGCCGATCTTCAAGATGATGCCACGCAGCTGCCTTCCCGAGCCCAAGGCAAGAGATCCGCTTTAAGATGGTAAGTTGACTCACATTCTGTAACACAAACTTACGATCGGCAAGCTCTAATCTTCTTCTTCTCCAGGCCCAAGATTCTCTGAATAGTTTGTTTTCCTTCGCCGTCAATCTCCCCGATGAAGACAAAGATGAAGAAAGCTCTGCTCCAGCTCTATCGGCAGATATCAAACTTAAGCTCGAAGCACTACTATCTTTACTGCAACAAGATACGTCCCATCTCGTTCAGGACTCCACTGCAGCAAAGACAACTTTCAAAGACATTCAAGGCCATCTATCCGCTGATATCGAAGAAACACTTTTCCAGGCAGCATTCCTTGAGAGTAAGCAACTCCAGTATCAAAGGCTCTCTCGCTGTATTACCGATAGGACTGTTCAGTCAGAACTCGAAGAGAAAATGCTTCAATTCAAGCAATCTGCCGATGAAAAGCACAAGAACATAGGTCACTTAGAAGCTTCTGGTACTGAGCTTGATCAAGACATTGCCCATCTATCGGCAAGGAAAGAAAAGCTATTAGCAGAGCTAAAACAAGTTGACGAGGCCTTGATTTCAGCCAATCAACAAAAGACCGAACTTCCAAATGCTAACCAAACTTTACAACAAGAAAGAGATGCCGACGCACGTCAAGCCCTCCGGATGAAGAAAAAGATCAAGCCAATAGAAGGATCTGCCGATGACGATGCCCAGGAGATGGAAGAAATAGAGCAAATTCGCCTGCGTGCGATATCAGCTATTCAATCCTTGTTGTAATTTGTCACAATCCATTGTATCGGCAAGTGTAATACTGATACTTGATTTTGCTTGTAATATAATGCAAGTACGCTTTTTACCGATGTCTTATATAAGTTTTTCTTTCATCGGCATTCAAACAAGTATTCTATGCATCTACCCAAATACTAGGGTAATATTTCTTCAAGTATTTACCGTTGATTGCTCTGGGAAACGCAACCCCTTCGAGGGTTTCCAAAATATATGAATTACCAAGAACAGACTGATTTATCCGAAACTGACCCTCCCAATTAGGAGACCATTTCCAAACTTAGAACTCTTAGTCCCAATCGGTAAAATCAATTTCCATACGAGATCACCATCGACAAATTCCTTCACCTTTACTTTCTTGTCATACCACCTGGCGACGCTCTTCTTGTTTTCTTCAATGCTGATCAGAGCCCTTAACCGATGACTCGCTAGATCTTCTAACTCATCCTTCATAAGAGTACCATAATCATCGGTTGTCAATTGGTCCTGAGAAGATAATCGCCTAGAGCAAGTTTTAATCTCCCAAGGCAAGACAACATCATGCCCATAGACCAATTGATATGGCTAAACCTTAGTTGCACCATGATAAGCCATCCGATATGACCACAAAGCTTCATTCAACACTATATGCCACCTCCTAGGGTTTTCTTCAATCTTGCGCTTGATAAGCTTGATAACTCCCTTATTAGCTGCCTCGGCCTGACCATTAGCTTGAGCATAATAAGGAGAAGAGTTTAAAACTTTGAACCCCATACCGATCGCAAAATCCTCAAACTCTCCCGATGTAAACATGGTTCCTTGATCAGTCATAATAGTTTGAGGAATACCAAATCGGTAAATGATATGCTCTTTTACAAAATTTATCATATTCGCCGACGTAACCATTGTGGCAGAACCGTCCAAATTATAAGAGATCAAGAACTAAAGTAGCTGATTTAACTCCCACTTAAAGCACTTGAGCCCATATAATCCTGGTAGTCCGGAAATCTCGAAGGATTTCTAACAATCGTATATCCAACCAAGATCGCGCAAACTCAGGTATACACATTCGAACGAGCCACAATTAAACGAAAATACTTGAAGTACGGATAAAGTTATTACAACACTGTGTCCCAAATAAAAGTAGTACTTACGCCACAACACCTGTGGCCAAATAGAACATTGTTTGAAATTGAACCCAAAGTTTTACTCCACACTAAGATCATTAGAGGTAGGGGTGCTCACGAGGTCATGTCCGACAACAGCAAAAGATGAGCTCGTAGAGGACCTTGCCCAAGGCCTACTCCTCTTCTTCTTCGACAGGATAGAGACAGTGCTTACAATAGCCAAAGTAGACTTGGCCATCTGCAACAAACGGGATAAACCCTGAGTACGGGAATGTACTCAGCTAGACTTACCCGTCTAACTGAAAAATAAAGACTCCAAAGATATGCAAGGCTATTCTTGTGGATCTAGGTAAACTTGCTTTTGCGGAAAAGCGAACAAGATGAAACTAAAGATTAGAGAACAACCATTTTTTCCCACCCTATTATTATCTCTAGGTTTGCACCTGTACTAGAGCACTCACTTGAACTACTCAAACAATATAATAACATATATCCAATTCCTTTATCAATATTTTAGTAGAACCATTACGATGTCACATGGAGTTGTACCGTGGTGAAGCTCAGCATAATCCCCCATATCCGGTGGGGGGTGGCAATTCGAATCGATATACAACCAGCTGGCAAGATTACCTTTAACACACGCCCACACTTTCCCCATCGGGTCCATGCATTGGGTTACCGCTCAACAAAGTCCAGGTAGTATCGTCACGGGCTCGCATTGGTCCACCCAATTATAGAAATCAGTTGGCCACCACGGGGCAGATCGTATCTACAAACTAGAGGGTGCTCACAGCAGATTGAGCGCCAGCCCGAACAATGTTTACTCGGTTTCGGGGTCGTTACTCACAACGGCCCCTATGTGAAAGGGCGCATTCAAAGATGTAAGAGGGCCACCATCGTATAAAAACCTATACGATCCAACGGATGGACTGCCCCCAAGTCTAAACCACTTAGTGCCTCTTCCTTCCAGTTGACCGCATTTCATTACTACCATTGGTTCTTTCCACGATAGCAAATATAGCCAACCGTGATAGTATTACCCCCATGGGATAACACGAGACATAAATATAAAAGTAACCATTTATTCTAAGGAGGCTAAGCGGTTGCTTTTACTTTTATTAACAGGGTAACAAGGTAGGTAAAACAATAATCAAGGAAGGTACTCGGGGAGGTTAGTGTCGAGCTCGTGGTACTCCTCGTTTAGCTCCTGCACCTCCTGGACTTCTGTCTCTGGGGTTGGCTCCTGGTGTTCCTCCACTGATCCTAAATGATTGCAATGCATATATAAGTAACTTGATGGTGCAGGGATGATGCTTGAACAAGATTTAGCACACTAAAAGTGACTCTAAGTATTTAACCAATGAATTACCACAAAGCCACTTTACACAGCAAGCCTATTATAAACTGCTCTGAAAAATCTACAAAACATACAGAGGGTAGATCATGTCTGCTGGATGCTACTGCAGGAAACTCACTCATAGCAAAGCTACCAGCTAGCAGATACAAAAAGATGAAATTAAATGCAGAAAAAGGACTTAGAACTAGAGCTACTAGCTAACAGGGTGAAACATGCTATAACTTATTTTTAGCAGAATCTATCCTTAGAAACATATTTATCAAGAAAGTTCCATGATCAACACTACCAGATTATTTTCTATATGAAGTTTCCAAGAAAACCCTAGAAAATGACACTTGAACTACAAGTATCTTTTCTGCCCTACAACATACCACATATTATATTTTTCTTAGACAGGGCATGACCTACAGATACTCCACAAAAAGTTTCATGATTTATACATGCACATATTTACCACAAGAATTAATCTAAGAAAACAGCAGAAACACATTTTAATAGATGATAAATAAAACTTACACAGAAACATGGTATGTTATATTTTTCCTAGCTTCTACATAGGATAACAGAGCTAACATAAAAACCTTACATTTTTATTTGGCCATTTTAAGCAGGAACACAATTAACTTTGATATATGCGGAAAACAACTAATTAAACATTAGTACTGAAGACATTCTCCAAAAATCATTTTTATACTTTTAACAGAAAGATCATAATTTATAGAGTCTAACAAAATTGATCTCACCATTTTAGGATTTACCAAACTCTAGATATAAATTAAACAAGCATTAACATATAACTGAAAATAGGAAAAAAGGAATTTCATTTCGGAATCCGGCCCGTGGGGGAACAGTACTGGGCCTGGCCCAATACACGCGGGCGGGAGAGAGTTGACAAGCGGGGCCCGTGGTCAACTCTGGCCCACCTGCCAGTGAGCAGGGAGCAGAGGACGGTGCTGACCGGCGCGTTCTCGCCGGCGGTGAGGTCTCCGGCGGTGGGGTTGGGTGTGCTAGGCTCGGGGTGACGACGCGCATCCACTGGTGGGGTTGGTTGAACCGGCGCGACCGTGAAAGTGGCCGGCGGCGTGTGGTGGCGGTGCAGCACGGCGGTGCGACGCGGCGAGGTGATCACCGGCGATGCGAGGCTCGGCACTGGGTTGCGTGAGCATCGCGGTGATGTGGTGAGTGCGGTGCAAGGGTTGGTTGAGCCGGAGGGGCTCTGTGGAACCCTGGCCACGTGCGAGCTCCGCGGCGGCGGCAATGGCGCACGGCCAACGGCGCTGTGTCGATTCAGGGCGAACTAGAGCTAGGGGAAAGGTGTTCTCACCTCTGCTAGCTCCGGTGAAGCTCCCACGAAGATGGAGGCGTCGGGGGCGAGACGGTGAGGGGTGAACACCATTTGGTCGGTGCGGTGGCGACTCTGGGCCGAGGAACGGCGGAGGCGTTCCGGCGACTAGAGTGCTCGGCTGGTGAAAGCGAGGCGAGCAGGGCGTGTGCCAGTCCAAGGTGAACTGCCGTGCGAGGTGGATCGAGCAGAGGAGCTCGGGTGGTGGTGGATTTGAAAAGGGGGCGCTTGCGGTGTTCGGAGCTCTCGGCGCGGCGATGGCAGAGAAATGCGAGCGAGAGAGCGAGTGCGGATGATCGATTTCGTGTGGGAGAGAGGTAGGAGGTGTAGGCGTGACTACTGACGCGGTTATGACCAACCGGCGCGGCCAGAGGGGGCCGTGACGCGATGGCGCGGCGGTGGCAGCGGCGTTGGCGTGTCTGTGCGCGCGAGAGCAGGGGCGGCAGCGCGCGGGACAGAGCGCGGCTTGGTCCTAGCGCCGTTTAGCGCGGTTCCGCATTCGATCGCGAGTGCGACGAGATGAGGCGTTGATCGGACGCGGCAGTGCGGCGGCAGTGCGACGGTGAGGGCAGACGTGGTGCAGCGCGCAGGGCAGAGCACGACAGCTGCGTCAGCGGCGGCAGCGCGGTGCAGGCTCGATCCTAGCGCCGTTAGCGCGGGCGTGAGTGCAGACGCGACTGAGACGAGGCGTGGAGCTGGCCGGCGGCAGGCGCAGCGGCGGCGTCAATGCGACGCGACGGCACGACGCAGGGCGGCAGCGCTGACGGCGCGGCGCGACAGTGCTGACGGTGCAGGGCCGCAGGGCGGGGCGTAGAGCAACAGCGGCGGCGTGGCATGTTCGACATCCGCGGTCAGACATCGACGGCCACGCAGCAGACGACGCCGACGTACGGCTCAGCCGTGGTTGGGCGGGTGCGCGCGGGCGTGCGGCGTGCATGCGGGCACGTGCGCTGTGCGACGCGCGGGTGAGCGCGTGGGAGCGCGCGTGCGCGGGCTGAGTGGGCCGAAAGCGCGGCGCCGACCCGTTTCAGTTCCGATTTCCTTTTTCCATTTTCTTTTATTTGTTTCAAACTGAATTTGCTTCAAAACAGTTTCAAAAACTCCAAACCAAGTTTTGACACTTAAACCAAAGTTGTTCAGAATATTATTCTCTACCTTTTTCATGTAGGTCATAGATTCTGAAAACCATTAGTTCAAGGGTTGAAGATTAAAAACTTATTGAGGCTAATTAAGAAAAGAATTACTTTATTTCTTTAGCAGATAAACTAACTTTTAAAATTAAGCAGGGTAATTAAACATAAAGCAACCATACTTTACTCTAAGCATAGCAAGGTTTAGCTAAACAGGTTGATCACAAGGTTGAGCACAAAACACCTATATAATTCTAGTTTCAAAACATTATAAACACACACATGAAATGATAGCATATGCAAACATGAATGCAATGAAATGTTTGTGCTTAGTGGTTAATGATGATCCTAATGCAAGCTTGACACAGGGTGTCACAGCCCTTCCCCCCTTAAAGAAATCTCGTCCCGAGATTTGAGTTTAGTACCATTTATTATAAAAGGCGGGGTAGTTTGCGATTATGTAGGCCTCGGTCTCCCAGGTTGCATCATTGGGACCATGATGACTCCAAAGAAGTTTGAAAGTCTTCACTTCTCGATTCCTGGTGACTCTTGTCTTTGTATCCAAGATCTTTTCTTGTTCCTCATAGTATTCCAAGTCTGATCTGATTGCGATGTCAGAACTCGGAACAGACTCTTCCTCTGGAACTCGAAGACACTTCTTAAACTGGAAAGATGGCACTCATCTCTGGGGGTAACTGTACTTGGTAAGCCACCTTGCCTTTCCTGGCGATGATGTAACACCCTAAAATTTGAAATTAGAAATTAGGTTTGAATTTGAGTTTAATTTGATCTAATTTCAAGTAATTTTGTGAAGCATAGAATTAAATGAATAAAATTAAAACTAATATCATGTTAGGGTTAACATGTTTGAGCATTGCATGCCCCTGCATTTTCTTGGTGTTGTGTGGATTGCAAAACCCTAGAAAATATATTCAAAACCCATTTTTGAAAATCAATTTGGAAAAAAAAGAAAAGCAAAAAGAAAATGAAAAGAAAAAGAAAAAAAAGAAAGGAAACCCTTTCACCTTTCGGCCCACAGGCCTGCTCTCCCTCTCCCTTTCCCTTTCTCCCGAGCAGGCCGGCTCCCTCCCTGCGGCCCAGCTCTCTCGGCCCAGCGCCCGACGACCGCGACCTCCTCCCTCTCTCCCTCTCACTGACACCGCTACCCCACATGTCAGCCTCCTCCCTCTCTTCTTCCTGGAGTCCGAGCTGGACACGGCCGCTCGCCGCGCCGCGTCGCGTCCGTGGCCGCCGCGCAACCGCCTCCGCGGGTGTTTCTCGCGCGTAACCGCGTCGGACTCTCCCCGCTGCTCCAATAAAAATCCCCGACCCTCGCCGCTTTCCCCCGTCCTCGCATCATCTTGCAACAGCAGCACCGCAACGTCGCCGCCGCTCTGCTCCGCCGCCGTTCCGCACCGCCGACCGCTCCAAGCGCTTCGCCAAGCCGCACATCGTCTTCGCGTAATTGCCGAACGCCTCCCGCTTCTCTTTTCTCTCTCGTTCGTGCTCTGTTGGACCTCACCGTCGTGCACAGTGGCTCCGCCACCGCTACCTCTCGTCGGCGGCCACCCTCCGCCCTCGATCAAGCCCTGCAGTGGCCCTGGGTGGGTTCGCCGTGCTCTCCTCTTGCTCCCCGAGCCTTTTCCCGATCGGATTAGGGCACTCGAGCCCCTAACCGCCTCGCGCCACCGTGCGCAGAGCGTATGTCACCGCGGTTCACCGCCGTCGGCACTCTCTGTCCGTCCCCGAGCCTCGCCATGGCTCTGGGCGAGTTCGCCGTCGTCTCCTCTATCTTCCGGTGTTCTCGGTTTTGAAAACGGGGCACCAGAGCTCCCGAACGGTCTACGCCGGCGAGCTTCGCCTCTGCCGGACATGTCCGCCGCCGTGCGCCGCCCTGTCCCCCCCCATCTAATCTCCACCGACCATCTCAGATCCAACGGATCTGGTGAGCCCGTACCCTTCGCTCTGCCTTTTTGCTAAAGAGTCCCTGCCCTTTTCTGCCTATCAACCCGCAGTCCAAAGCGGATTCCAGCTCTACGCTTTCCCCTCGGGAAAACGTAATCTCCTTTAATTCTGATTTAATTCGAAAATAAAAGAAAATTCCTATTTTCAGTTTTGCCACTGATTTTCCAAAGCTTATAATTTGCTCGTTTTAAATCCAAATCGATCCGTTCAAGTTGCGTTAGATCCGTAATTTTATGCTCTATCCAGTAGTATAGATTTCATCTATGTTAATTACTTTTGAAAATCAAAGAAAATTAATTTTCTAATGCTTTAATCTTGCCCTTTTCAAAATCTTGTTTAATCTATAACTTATTCGTTTTAGATCCGATTAGCGTGATTCTCGTGTCTTTGTGATCGTAGTAAAGTATAGATATATTTTATATCCTTTTCAAAGCCTCTTTATTGTTTATGGTGTAATGTTCTGATCACATCTTTGTTGCTTCGTGCATGATTGTTCGGATGATTGCGTGGTGATGTTGATCGAGTTCAGCCGGTGAGATCTTCGGTGAGCAAGAGTTCTTTGCGGCAGATCAGGATCACCAGGAGCTTTGTGATCAAGGCAAGTTTAATATGGGATCATCCTTGTTACCTATTCACCCTAATTCATCTAGTCATAATTGCATGTGTCTAATTTGATTCCTATTAGATCTATACCATAGCTTTGTTATCCTTTACCTTGTCACCATGGGTTTTCATGCATATGGGTAGCTTTGCTATGCTTTACATGATGAATATTGAATCGAATCTTGACTAATGATATATGCAACAATGAGATAAAATTGACTTTTATAGCAACATGGAATAGGACCCCACTGTAGGGCAAAAGCTGGGATAATAATACAACCACGAGTGCTATAATGGCTCTGGCTTTAGTCAAGTATAAAGATTCGTACTAGCATGTTGGTAGTTCGTGAAAGGCACCATTGCCGAGCTGGTTGTAGGGAATGTCCTAGGGTGGTTACCGCTTCGAAAGGTACCATCGAGTAGGGGCTTTACATACCCCTTGCCCTTGGGTCCGTAGGGTCTGACAACATGTTGGGAAGACTTTTGAAAGACTTCATAGTGTTCCCTGCCCACTCACCTCGGAAGTGTTATGGGAGTAATTAACCCGGGAATATGGGTAACATGGCTTGTGGGTAAAGTGTATAACCTCTGCAGAGTGTAAATCTATCATGATAGCCGTGCTCACGGTTACGAATGGCCTGGAAAACTCACAGTGTAGATGATCATGTTGTTTAACTGTTAATGATGTTTATTGATCTTATCATGTGGTTATTAATTGGGCTATGCATAACTAAAGCTAAGTGTTGGTAAAACTTGACCAAGTTAAAAGCAACCGCAGTACAGACAGTGTCAGCCTTTTTGAGCTTCATAACCCTATGTTACTCTTGCCGAGTACTTTAAGTGCTCACTCTTGCTTTCTCAACCCCTTCAGATGGCTATGAAGACTACCGTGAGGAGTACTAGGCTAGTGGTCAACCAGTCAGCGTTCCTTGTGAAGTGGAGCTTCGTCGCGAGAGTTATCTTTATTTTCCGCTGTTATGTTTAGTAAATATTATTCGTTATGTAATAAGCACTCAGTGATGGTACTATTTAAAGATTTGTCGGCTTATGTGTGTGATTGATCTCTGGGCACACATGAGTTATTCATATTCAATTTTATCCTTAAAATTGGGTGTGACAGATGATCCGATAAGGTCCAACATATCGGGGTGCTAACTTCTTCTTAATTCCAAAACGACAGACGCCTCTCATTGGTGATACCTTAAGGTACACATAGTCGCCAACTTGAAACTTCAAAGGTCTCCTCCTTTGATCTGCATACCCTTTCTGTCGAGATTGAGCTGCCTTGATATGCTGTTGAACAGTGCGGACTATCTCTTCTGCCTCTTTCACATAGTCCGTACCATAAAATCCCTTGTCTCCTGATTCAATCCAATTGACAGGGGTTCTATATTTGCGTCCATACAAAGCATCGAACGGTGCCATCTTAATGCTTTCTTGGTAACCGTTATTATAAGAAAACTCCGCCAAAGGTAGCCATTTCTCCCATGATCCTCTTGTTGACACAACACATGCTGTCAACATGTCTTCCAACACTTGATTCACTCGTTCCGTTTGTCCATCTGTTTGAGGGTGATAAGCGGAACTCCGAATCAACTTTGTTCCCAACTCTTTATGCAACTGCTCCCAAAAACGAGCGATAAACTATGATCCTCTGTCGGATATGATGGTCCTGGGAATACCATGTAACCTTAAGATATTCTGAACATATAGCTTGGCATACTAATGCGGTCGATGGGTAACCTTGACTGGTATGAAGTGAGCGACCTTAGTTAAGCGATCAACGATAACTCATATAGAGTCATTTCCTTTCTGGGTGGTAGGCAACTCGGTGATAAAGTCCATACTGATATCTTCCCACTTCCACTCAGGTATAGAAAGAGGTTGTAACAACCCGACAGGTTTCATGTGTACTGCCTTGATGCGACAACATGTATCACACTTTGCGACATATTCTGCAATATCCAACTTCATTTTAGACCACCAATACCTTGTCCTCAGGTCGTGATACATCTTGCTACTACCAGGGTGGATTGACAA